>VZTL01041077.1:0-16763 GCA_013400535.1 Scopus umbretta
TAACTTCTGCTTTCATAGTATTCACTTCTAATCTTGCACCTCATCATGAAAGGATTACTGAAGAAGCAAGCAAATCAAGAGCTCTCACTTTCATGTCCGCTTTGTATGAAGTATGTAAAAAAATCTTCAAACACTTTTTAATTTCTCTGTGCAATTATTTATCTTTCTCCTTCTCTGTTCTGTTTCTTTTCTGATGAAGGCTAACTCATAACGGTGCTTAAGCTCAAACTGGGATTTAGATTTGTGGATATTCCCAACGCCTGTGTAAACTATGTGTTTACTAAGCTGAAGTTTGAATTACAAGGTTTTATTATTTCACTACCCCAAAATGCATCAACAGTGATGTGCACCATGCAGTAAGAATCTCCTTACAGAGAAATGGGATGTGTGAACTGTTTATGATATAGTTTTAACAAACAACAAAATAATATACTTTGCTTGTTACATGTTTGCTAAAATGTTATTGTCCTTACCAGTGTAACTTTTTTTTTTATTATTATTATTATTTAAGAGCAAGTGACAAAATGGTGGAAATTGGTTTTCTTTGGATCTACATGTACCTTGAAATTCTTCTTTACCCAGTATGTAAGGAATGACTTCACTGAAATAATACTTTCTGCTTATATCTAGAAATGGAACTAATACCATTACAGACATAACCATAAAATGCAAAAGAAAGAGTTTAGGTGTCAGTCTTACAGAAAACAGATGAGTGTAGTAGTTAGGAAGTGTGCCTTTTATTGGGACTTTAAACGAGAGTCCTTTACCTAATGCACTGAAAAGTTTCCCAATAAAAAGAATCCAAATCAGGGAACTTTACAGTAGAACACGATGAATAACCTTGCAGACATCAGTGTTGACTATAAAGAGCATGTGCTGTAGAAATTAAATGAGCACATGCGTTAGATTCCTGCAGTTGCAAGCAACAATTTAGCAGAAAGCACCAGTGGTTATTTTTGTCCTTGATTTTTATTTCCAGCAGGTGTCCCCTTCTGGTAATGGTGAGGGACTCCTAAAAGACAGAGTGGAAATGGTGAGTTTATAAATACTCCCTTAGTTCTTTTAAAATTAAATGGACATTTCTGAAGCTTAAAATATCCTTTAAGTGTGCACTGACAATTTTATTTAAAGGTAGAGGCTGCTTGTCAGGAACTGCATTTGCTGTGATTAGACTGAGAAACTAATACCGCTAACTGTTGATGGTTAGAGGCCTAATCAACAGACTGGCTTTGGGGAAGGTAGGTATTACAACTAACATAACTTTGTAAAATATTTGTTTGATAGCTTACCACATGTGATGGCTATGTATTTCCCACAACACCTTAAAATAAGGCATTTTCTGTAGGAGGGTGCAGTGTCCCATTAACAAACAAACAAACAAAAAACCCTACCAAAAAACCACAAAAACCTCAACCATGAAAACATTAAGCCTGGTCTGACCCTAAATGTTAGCCCCATGTATAGTCCAGGGCAAGCATATGGAAGAGAACCAATGTAAGACAAAGGACATCCAAGACTTCAGGGGAGGTCATGGAAATGTCACTTACCTTGAACTTGATTATAATCAGTTCTAATTGTTACAAGGCTCATGTTGTTTTTAAAGAATGCAATAATAAAACTTCAGCGTCCTGGAACTTGAACCAAATGTTACATTTATTATGAGAAGAGTCTTTCCTTGGAAATTGTGTGGATTGCATAGTAAATGTGACTTGTCACCTTTAGTTTCAAGTGCACTAAACATTACTGGAATGCTTAATATTGTTACTAAAAAGAAGATAAAAGTAACTTTCTCTTTAGGCAAAAGAAATAAATTATAGTTAATTATATAATAGTTTTCCATTTTTTAGAAAATAATTTTATTTTTCATTGTTACTTTACATGATCACTATTATTAATATTATTAATTTTTACAAGTTCAAGCACTAAATATGCATTTTAATGGTTGCAGCTTTCAGCTCAGAACAGCTATATGGTATGCGACAGCCAGCAGGAACTCTTCCAAACATGCTGCACTTGGTATACTAGGCCAAATTCTCAGCTCAAATAAATTCCTTTGAGAAACTTAAAATGCCCTTCTGAAATGCTGTTCTTCTGAACTAGGTTCTTAATTTTTCTTTTTGCAGTCCACCCCGGTGTATTGGGCAGTAAAGGGGGCAGATGGGCTTGCAGAATCCTATATAGGAAGTAGGATTCAGAAAATATATCTTTTAAACCTTCTACAAAATAAAGCTTATACAGAATTATGCATCTGTACTATAGAATTTTTAACTAGATTTGAAATACCCTAGAAGGGTGATCAATCCCTCATAGCTTCTATATATGCTTCTTTTACAAGGAGGTATATACAGGATTTTTTTCCATAGGCAGAATGCACCTGTGACTTTTCCTGTTCCTCATTATGTCTTCATTACCAAGAACCAGGCAGATGTTGTTACCTGACTCATGTAATTCTCTCATTTTTAAGGTGAATCTTAACTTCTAGTCCCACCTTGACTTCCAGTTTCCTATGACATGTGCTCACATCCTACATCTCTCTTTCCCAACAGACTGGAAGACTGGTAATCAGTGGTCAAAATGCCATTTGCAACAAAGCATAGTGTTGGACTCAATGATCTTAAAGGTCTTTGCCAACCTAAAAGGTTCTATGATTCTATACCTCATTCAAACAACTGTTTAAGAGAAACTGTAAATAACAAACCAGGCATTCTCCAAGGCCTATCCTTCCTGGATCTGAGTAGGCCTATGGAGACAGCCTATTCTTCCAAAGCAAATGCATCTCTTTCTGTCGCTGTCACACAGTCTTCATAATCTTCCCTAGATGACTTCTCAAGGGTAATTCTCTTTTTCAGAAACTTCTGATAGGTCATTATTGCATTTTGTTCTGCAAATCCACAGCCTGGCAGAACATACTTGTATCTTTGAAAGCAGGATACGTGGTTCCTGAAGCTCATAGATCTGTTCATTTTCTTTCAAGTACAGTTGGATACCTTGTTCAGGGATCCTCGTTCTTGGTTGTTTTTTGGGTTTTTTTTTTTTCATTTGTGTGTGTGTGTGTGCATGTGTGTTGGGTTTTTCTTTGGTTGTTTCGTTTGGTTTGTGGGTTTTGGGTCTGTTTTTTTGGTTAGTTGGGTTGATTTTTCCATGGCATAGTAAGACAATACAGTCATTTTTTGAAGATTTATAAATGTTTCCATTTATAAATAACATTTCCATTGTAGCACCTATGACAGCTAGTTTCACACTCGTCCAAGTATCTTTGTGCGATCTACAGTCAGAGCACTCACTATAAAGATAAACATGAAGGTCTTAGTAGCTTTTATTGCAGCTAAATATTAGCATTGTTGAGTAACAGTACAATCTGAGTGTTGACACAAGGCTTTTTTTTGGAAATGCCATGGAATACACTTCTTGAGCCCTACTGCAATTGAGTTACATTAGACCTTTCTAATGTATTGAAAGAGTCCCCTCCCACTTACCCTTTTATTCACCAGTTGGTTAAAAAAATGGGTATTGAGCATTTCTGGGTTAAGATGAAATGGAAATGTTGTTTACTGATTTATTCGTCCAGTCTTAATTTTCTTGGCTGTGGTAAATTTAATAGTTGTTTATTGGTCCCTGTGTTCCATTGATCAGCATTCCTCCTTCTCACACCCATGGAGGGCCCCACACCTGCAAAGCCCTTGTTTTAACTTTGTGCATCTGAGGAGGTCATTAATTCATGGTTCATGATTCTCTCCAGAATGAAGGCCGAAGTACAACTGTCATTTGTGTTTGGGTAATCCAGTCACTTGACAAAACCAAATAGTTGGATCTTCTGTATTTTTATAATGGTAGCCATCTGTCTCTACTTTTCAATATACACCTTAGAAGTAATAGTCAGAAATTCAAGGATTCTTGTTCAGCTGTATGAGGGCTACCAATGGTGACTGCAGGAAAGAATAGCACTGGCAACATTTTACCTGTTAGAAAGGGCCTGGAAGAGGGGAATCTGTCAAGGAAAAACTATTGTTCAGCTGAAAACCCATGAGCTCATGAGAGCAATATGCAATGTGGCAAATACATAGGTTGGCATGAAAATCATAGTCTTGCCCATTTTCCTGCCAGGTTGCCTCTTACCCTGGTTACCTTGCTCTTGCATACTGTGCTCATCTGAGGGCTCAAGCTGCATGTGGCAGAGGAACTCTTGACCTCCTGAGTGCTCTGGTTTGTTCCTGCTTTAAAAGCAGCTTGTTAAAATCAGCTCAAAGGAGTGGCAGTCAGATTGAGAGATGCATCGGGGAGGAGTCATATCTGCTGCCAAAATATTTCCAGGAACTGAAGATGAAAACCGGATGACAAAGGACTTCTACAGCTGGAGAAGATGATTTTAACTTTAGATATATTTGTTATGGCTCATAAGAGTGGAATCAGTGTTAAGAATCTGCTACTGGCAACGAGAAGGCAGGGGGAGAAGATTTTAATTATAAACATATTTATTAACAACGAGTGCAGAGACATGATAGGGAGAAAGAGAGTTTTCATTTTTAACACATGTGCATTATTAATCATGAATGATACCAGGGTTACAAATGGGAATCTGCCTGGAGGCAGAAGGCAGAAGAGATGATTTTTATTAAACATGTTGAGCCAATTTCTGTCCTCTGAGATATGCACGCAGCTTCTATTGAACTCCATGGGAGGCCTACACTTGCATTGCGGGATATAATTGTACTCTGAATATTCTGTACATATTAATCATAATTAAAAATAAAGTTCAAGGCAGGGCTGAGGGATATGTAGTTGAGGCAGAGTTAGGGCCAAGGTAATCTAATTTATCAATATACATTTCCTAAGGTGCCTTGTATCTTGGCAGATGATAAAAAAAGATGTAATTCATATGATAGAAATATACACTGATACATATTGTATAATATTTCCCTCATAACACCAGTTACAATCCTATTTGTTGCTTTTAAAAGAGTTTTCAGGGATGGTTTGAGCTAAAAAGCTAGAAACAAAGGTTTAAAACTCATGGGTACACTATGAGTGTTCCAGTATGATGCTTACTGAAACGCAAAGATAACACCTAATGTAACAAAGTTAAACAATGAAATGAAACTGTAATGATTATTATGATTATCATTGCATTTCTATCTGAAGTGTTAAATTGTAGCCCTGTTTTATATTATGTCTTTTGGATTGGGAATGCTTCTCTGCATTCCAGAGGAATCTTATTTCCATGCTGTGAGACAGAATTGTCCTTTGTGATTTTCTGGAAGTTAATTTTACACAGTTTTACTAACTTCATGGATTCAGTTTTTATATTTATACCTGAATTCTAATTTGTTTGCCATCTGTCAAGTTATTTAGTTATATATTTTGTATATCTTATTTTAGAGCTTGTTGTCTAGTCCATCATCTCAAGGAGTGGGCCTTATTCCCAGCTCATCTCTGCTTTTCATCATGCCATGGCCCTCCTCATAGTCATGTTTGAGTGCTCAGACTCTGTTTTCATCTATGTCCAGTGCTTGATAAACTCAGGCCTCTCCTTTTTTGATACTTCTGCTCAAATTAGAGAGCTTTTAAGACCTCATGGCCCTGAACTGAGGGCTTTAAACTGTCTCCTTTAAGTAACTTTCAAGACTCTTGAGTAACTTGCACTGGCGATCCACAGATTATGCGATCTGTCAGACAGAAAGTTGCTTTTTATCTTAAGGCACTCCTGTTGATAGGTTTGGAAGACTTCACTCTGTCCTTGTTTGTCAGCTAAGAAAGCTATCAGATTTACTTAATTATTTTCTGTTTTGAGGACTCCATATTCCAGTCTAACTATTCTGACCAAGATATCAATGCAAAGAGATTTTCCTGCTTACTCAGTCTGTCCATTCTTCTTCCATTCTGTGTATAGTTATATCTTAATGTGAAGTGATGTAAGGAAACATTGGCCCCTCCTTTTTTGCCTACCTCTTCCAGGGCGTAGAATAATGAGCATCTTGATTGTGAGGACCTTTGGGAAACAGTGAGATCCCAGGCATCAGGTAAGGAAATCTGTTATAAGTTGTGGGTAACCTTCTGTCATCCTTCCCGTGTGTTTCAGAGGATGTTTGGGTCTCCATGTAGTGTCCCATGACTCTGTGTGAAGTACTTAGGGATGAGTGAAACCATGTCTTTTCCATAGACTTGCTTTGTCTGAAAAGAGATGAGACAGTGCTGGAAGAGCAAAATTACCTTCTTCTTGAGAAAGCCGGTAAGAGGGTCAAGACAGCAAACTCCTCTTCTTCCTGAATGCCTCCTGCACCTGGTCACATATGCCACATAAGAGAGTTTCAGGTGAAAGAAACCACTCTCTGGTTTTCTTCAGGATGTAGCAGTTGAGACTTTAGCAGAATGATGTGGGTTACAATACCTTTTCTGCAGTTTAATTCAGATCCTAAAGCTACTAATTTTAAAAGTATTCCTTTGCAGAAAAACCTTTGAATTTTCATGGTGTTCTGGCTGGAGATCCAGCCACATATCTTCACCGAGGCAGTTTCTGGACTGCCACAAGTTCTGAAACCTAACTGAAATTTTTTATTCAGGTCAAAGATGCCAAATGAGGATACTTTAATAGATATTATATACATATATATTTCCAAATACCTTGTTTAAACAAATTAAATTCAGAACAGATGGAACTGAGAAATACCTTACATAGTTCTTCTGTGAAGAAGTTACTAAGCTTGCTTAAAGTTATGTAGAAAAAAGTGAGATTTCAAGGAAGAAAGAATAAAAGCATTAGCTGTTTTATAAACTATTGATGCATGGTATAGACAAGGTAAAGTAGCCAAAAAAGAATTGAAACCAAAACATCAGGAGATGCCATTGACCTGAGACTACGCATTGTATCTGTATTGCATAGAGACTTTAATAAAGCTACTCATTTTTCTGAGGGGGCAAATTAAACATGCAGAGGAAGAGAAATCAGAAACTGATGTGATATTTTCCTTCAATACCTGGTCCTCACTCACTAAACAATTTCTTCCCACGTTACAAACCTTTGTAGATGGTACTAACTTGTAAAATGCAGGTAAAACCATAGCTCTGTTTGATTTCTACATCAGTAAGAATTATTTGTTAATTTCTAATTAGTAAAAATGGCAGACGCTGCATCGTTTGACATAAAAGACTAGCGTCAAAACAGAGGCACATTTTTTTCCCTTGTAGGAAACATAATAGGAAATATACTTTATTTTAATGAAGATACTAAACTATTTTAAAGGATTATTTATTTGCCCTTTAACAATAACTGTATTTATGCACTAAAATACTAATTTAATTCTATAAACCTGTATTTTTCGGTCTCGCGATGGTTACACATAATCTTGAGGCTCCTATGGTGACTTGACCAGAGAGCACAAAGTGGTCATGGAGGTCTCTCATCTATTTTCCCTCTGGCCCCTCCTCCCCATATGTTTTAGGATCAATTGTTTAGGGACAACTTCTGACTCTGTGGCTGTGTGATACATAATATGAACGGTTTGACCTCCCTTGCATTCTTACATGTATGTTTATCGTTATTCCATTAACTGTATTCAGCCTACCTAAATCTGGTCATAAGGTACCTAACTGATTCTTAAGGCTCCGTCCCTCCCACCCTTAGGCCTACCCTTCATTTTCTAGCAATTAGGCTGACACCACTCTTCGTTCTGCTGCTTTTCCTTTTTTTGACTCTTTTGGTCCTGGCTGCCAAGCAGCTCACGCATGTGACCTGAGCGTGGGGCTAGTGTGCTTACGGCAGTGGGCAAGAGGTGGACTGAAGCCCCTAGACAGCAGGGACCTGACAGCCCAGTCCTCCCACTTTCTTAACATCTACAGGCATTGTTTGCTGGAAGAGAAATGCTCCTGTTGTCACCACTGCAGTGGCTGTTCTGCTGGCTCATGCACTGAATTGCCAGGAGGAAGAACACAGACCACTGGTGCAGTCAGCAGAGAGGATTTCAAGGTTGTGGCTGCATGGCTTAGGTGACAATAAGGGAATGCAGTCATGTTAGCTAAAAAGTCTGGATCATGCTAAAAGGAGAGGGGCTTGGTTTTTAGAAGTTTGTTTGGATATCCGATGCAGTGTTTTCCTTGTGACTGTTTCATTCAACATGAATAGACTTTCTTCCTAAGCAAAGTTTTCAGCTAATCAAGATTACAAGTGACCAGTACAGTTCCTCACAAAATACTGAATAATGTGGGTTCAGCTTGAGTCAAGTTTTCTGTCTTCTGGTTTTGGATCCATAATATCTTTTAGTACAGGGGTAGTCAAGTATTGAAGTCAGGGGAACCGTGTGTGTTTAAACAAGGTTATTTACAGCATTCAGATCTGTAATCTAGCATGTTCAAAAGTTATGAGTTTTTTGTTTGGAAGATGATGAGTAGATGAACTCCTTGGTAAAGTTGTTGGGAGATAACTTGGTAAGCATACCCAGATGCTTATTTAATGAATAGCTAATGAAATACTCTGTAGAAATTTTATTTAACAATCATTTAAATAAAGGCCATTAGAGAAAGTAGCTAAAAACAACTGAAGGTCATTTACCCAGGTCTTTCAAAATGCACTTTTTATCATACAGAACATAGGAAAATAGCACATTTTTATCTGAATTGTGCTGGCACTTAAGTTGTTTTCCCACTTTCTGTAATGATCTTTCAGTACGTTAAAAAGAAGGTTAAAATACATTAACTCATTCACTCTGTTGATATTAGAGGTACTTACCCAGAATGCTTTTGAGTTGTCTTTGGCATGAAAATCAGTTTTCTTCAAGGCCACTCTCAGGTTGCAACTGAAATCCTCCATGTGTAAACAACTTGAAATTCTTATGCTAGATTGAAAATCCATACTTTACCAAAAGTACTTGTTCACTGACTAAGAGGATTTTAATACTTCCTGGAGATTAACTCAAATGCTTTATGAATTAGAAATGAGAAATGATTCACCTTTTAAAATTCAAATTTACCCACATGTTTTGACATTTGTAAGGAGTTATCAAAAATGTTATTTTGCTTTAACTGTTGGGCATTAGAAATAAGATGAAGCAGCAACAATAAGAAATTATGGAGTGTTCAATTTAAACATTAACCAGTAACTGTAAGGTACTATGAACAGGTTCAACCCAAATTCTGAAGTGTTTGACGTCTGCAATTGAAATCCACTTAGAAACCTTGAATACATACATTTTAAACCTTTTGTACATCTGCAGTGATGATTTCATGATTTCAAGTGACAGCATTTTTGATGGGAGGGATACAACATGGCTGAGTCGTCTGTCAGATTTCAGAGATAATAGAAACTCTTCATAATGTTTCACTGAGTAAATCTCAGGAGATAGTCATGCTAGTGTATATAGGATGTTTGGGACATGGTGCTATCTATGCTGGCCTTAACTTCAGAGGTTTGTACATTTAAAAGAGACGTATTTGTGATAATTTGTTCTGAAAATTGGAAGCAGTTGGACTTTTACATGAAGACCTGGAGTATAGTCCCTAATTGTTAGATGAAAAATGAATTCATGACTCATGATATAGAAAGGAGCCTAGAATGATTTGATCTAAATTCTCTTTAAAGCAAAGATTCTGATGGGATTAGAATAGACAGTTAAAAAAACTGTATACCTATATTGACATTGGAGAATATTGCACATCACCGACTAGGCAGACATCTTTAACCTAACCTGACTCAAGTCTGACTGCTAGATCCATGTGTATCTAAACACATAATTAACATCGATACGATTATTCCAGAAAGTTTTAATTTTAAAGCAGAAGGGTATGCACGGTTATGTGAAACAGATGCTTGTTTATGTATTTGAATGTTAGAAATTTTGGGTTCTGAGGCTGCGAAAATTTATGGTCATTGTTAACTTCATTGATCTGTATTCATGTTGTGCTCAGCAAACCTGGGTATTTAAAGCTAGACATGCATGCCTGTGTGGTAAGCAGGGTCCAAGCAATGCGAAGTTAGAAACAGCAGTGTTCATGCATAAATGGATAATGTGCTTTGGGAACTACTGAGGACTAAATGAAGAAAGACAAGACTGTTTTAAGAAGCAGATGTTAAGAAAGAAGTGGATAGAGGAAAGAGGCATTTGCTGGGTAAGCACAGAGAGGTGCCTGACCGTAACAGCATTAAAGGGGGAGAGAGAGAATGGGAGACAGAGAAGTGGAAAGGAGAGGGAAGAGGTGTATGTCATCTGCACACACATGTGTGCAATAACTCCTGTCTGTATAATAGCTGCAGAATTCATCAAAGGTTTATTTAAAATCTCACCTATAACTGTATTTCACATATATGATATAATGATGTTTAGTTGTTTAGATAAGGTTGTCATAAAACTTGTTATTATATTCAACAGGACGGTAAAAGAAAATTGCATCTGTTTTAAAATGTCAGCCCTTCCTCGGGTTTTCATGCTCATATCTTACCATTCTGTCTAAAAATCATGGTGATATGCTTTCCGTCCCAACTGCAGTATTTAGTTGTTACAGTAAAATCAAGGTATTGGATATGTACAGGAAAAAAGTTAATGGGCTAGCTTATTTTTCATATTGTTCACTGCAAAGTGAAAATGTCTATGTCAGATGGGATGAGAGAGAGAAGCAGTAAAGTTTTGCAGTTGAAATCTATTGTCATAAGAATCCTGCCCCCAGCAGTTCTTCTATTACTTAGAGAATTATTAAACAGATTTAAAAAATAAATAGGGATAATAGGTAATTTTGCATAAGCCTCACAACTGATGTAATACTGCAGTATCATTTTCCTATTCTGCCCCAGACAGTTATGGGATATGAGCTAAAATCCTGACTCCACTGAAGTAAATTCCAAAGCTCCAACAGTTATTCCTGTGATGTGGAGATTTACATGAAATACAGCATTTTCAAGTGACCAAAAGTCTCCATTTGGACTATTTGTAAGAATCTAAAGTGGCATGGAAGAAATTGTTGCCATTCTTGAAACTTTTGCAACTTAAGGTGGTAGCTTTTAGTTTCAACTTCTATATTCCTGCGTTATTTATACTACATTTTGAGAAAGAATATTTTAATCTGAGGTAGGCAAAATCAAATAGGAATAACAGGAAAACAAAGACAGTCTGATTATTAATGCTATTACTTTTCTTTTGACTAAAAGTGAAGTTTTTTTCAAGGTTTTCTTTTATTCCTGTGACATATGTTTTCACTTCCTCCTTGAATTTTAACTGTACACTTCTGAGCATGATGAATGATCACATTGAAAATACTGTCTGATTGTATGAAACTATTCCCAAATGCAGATGGGAAGCAGACATCAATCTCTTAAGATTTTAAATAAAAGCTAGAATTAAAAAATTCTATCATTAGGTAGAATTATTTCAAGCTATTTATACTAAAAGAAGAAAAGCTCTGGCATTGTTCAGTCCAAATTGCTGAAGGGCATTTTCTGTGCCTTACATGACCTACTTTTAAAACCACAAGCCTTTAAAATGTCAGAATTAGTAAATTTATCTGTCAGTATTTTATACTATTGAGGCAATGCAGAAGATTAAAATCTGCTCTATTTGCACTAACTTATCCCAAAAACAAATACACAGAATAGACAAAGCAATATACAAGTATAATTTCTAAAAGCTGCAGTTCTTAAACTTTATATATGGGATGCTGTAAAATAATTCTGTAATATAACTAGTCTGCAGAATAATTCATCTTCTGTCTTCCTATGTTAAGAGTACTTTTGGACACCTGTTACCATAGAAGAATCCGATCTTTAGGAAAGAACTTGAATTACAAAGTATGGAGTGGTAGCAGCACTCCACTCTCTCACATGCACAGGAGTGTCTCTTTTCAGAGCCAGTTTAAAGTGAAGTTTTAACCTCTGTGCAGTGTAAGAAGATAAAATATGTCTTCAATTTTGTGGATAGAGGCTGTGAATAAGAATGTGACTGTTGGTCTGTCTTAAAATGAATCTTTTCCATATTTTCTGTCAAAAATAAGATCCTTAAGAAATATCTTTTTTCCTGAACCTTCTATTTATTTTTCAAATGTTGCATATAATTAAAAATCTCTCTTAGGACAGGGTCATTTTTGGGGAAACATTTGAAGTGAAGGGTTGATGCATCTTCCCTGCCTGTTTTGTGAACTGGAACAACTGGCTTTCCTTTGCTATTGCCATTTCATGAAACCTTGTCATGTGAAAGGTGAGTGCAGTCTTCCATTGCTCTCAGGGACTGGAGCCTTAATAGAAATCCACCAGGATTTCTACAGCCTTTGTTTCTAAGGTTTTCCAGAAATCAACAGGAAATACTAAAACATCCGACAAATAATTGAAATGCGACATATGGTAGTCTTGGGAGATTAAAAAGATACTGTAAAAGTATCTTCATGGTCTGTAACCTGAGAAGGAATTCTGAAGAAATGGAAACATTATAATGCACAAGGATAACACTCTGAGTCTATTCCCTGTACTTCTGGCAGCTTGGAACTCCATGCACTCAGTATCTCAGCACAAATCTCCATCTCTTGAGGTAATGAAGACAAATTTAACTTTTTGTAAGTAGTTACTAGACAGGAATGTCATGCACATAACTGTTTCCAAGTAGCAGTACCTTCTTGAAGAACCAAACCACTTCGTTCCTTCTGAGGCCCTCACTTAGAGGGCGGTTCTATTGTTAAGACAGCGGTTAGAGACGGGATACCTACACATAACTCTTTCACACACGTTTCTGTCTGAAAGGCAAGGGCTGGTGTTTGGGTCTGCAAGCTGGGAGCTGCGGCTCCCCACCAGAACCGAGTACTAGAACAGGGAACTGAGAGCAAAGAGCACAGGTGCCATAGGAGAGCGGGAAAGATGGCATCCTTGATCAGCCTCCTCGATCACACGAGTGAGGACTTGTTCACAAGTGGTGAATTCCTGTGTTCCTGATATTACTGAGAAGGGAACGAAAAAGGAATGTTTGCTTTGATGATCTCGGCTGCCCCTTCTACATTTCTGTTAAATTGCGAGATTGAAAAGATAGTCTCCTCTGCTAATCCAGTTGTGCAGAACTCTNTGCTAATCCAGTTGTGCAGAACTCTACTTTTTTTTTTTTTTTTTTAAGAACAAGCTATGCAAACAAAACTTCCTGCACAAGCTATGCAAACAAAACTTCCTGCACAAATATAATCCCTTCAAGTTCTTTTTCTGAAGTCATGATCTATCTGTGAATGGTGATAAATCTCAGTGGTACAGAAAAGCCTGGAAAAATCCGGTTGAAAGACTCAAAGTGAGAAATATCCTAAAAGACAATTAAGATTCTGTGAGATTTATTTGTTACATGGAAGTGACTGGTTCTTTCCCAAAGTTATGTTCAGTTACTCATTATTGTTTGTGTAAATGGTTCCCATAAATAAAAATGAGAGGAAATCAAAGAAGTGTAGATGGTAGGTGAGTAACACGGAGGCTAAAATAAGTTTCTCAAAAATATGGATATATGAAGTATGCATCATTGATTGTATAACACTGTGAATGAGGAACTTGTCACAGTTTTAATAAAATAGCAGAATATTTATTCCATTGAAATACATTTTCTTCTGTAAAATTGGCCACATTCTTATATGTGCCATTGCAGAGAATAATGACAAGGTTCCAAATAACTGTGTGCATTACAGGACTGTATACATTCCTGCTAGGAATTCACACAAATTATATAGTTCTGATGCACAAGAGAACAGTTATCTCAATGAAACAATTGTTCTCATCCAAAACCAGAATGTAATTAGGACTGTGAGCCAAAGTAAACAATAATAACATCATAGCTTTAAATATCCAGAAGGATTAGAGAATATAGTATACAGTTCAAAGAATGTAATAGACTAGGAGGCTAAGTAAAGTTGTGTGGTTTGTTTTTTTCTTTTTTTTTCTTTTTTTTTTTTCCTTCCTTTCTTCTTGGATTTGTTTATTCAAAGTGGATCAAAACCTTCAGCATAAGTGCAGTTTTGCCTTTCTGTCTTTCTCACCCTTTAACAAGTCTGGATTTTTTTCCAGAGGTGTAACTGAAGGTCATGCCAGCATTAGCTTTAACAGCCTCTCTGTGATACTTCAGGCACAATGATCTCAATAGCACAGTCCTTAATTTTGCCTGCACATGTCCTCCTGGGGGGAAGCTATTCCGTGAATGAAACCCGTATTGTTGCTGCATCTACACAGCAGTAAGTATCTGGGTCAGGTAGGTCAAACCTATTTTAAGCATGCTTATATGATCTGCAATAATTTACCTGGATTGTAAGATAAATGCACTGGGCAATGTCATCTTCTGATATTCCTCTTGAATATGTCTCATACCAGTAGAAAAGAAACACCACAGAGTCCCTGTCCTCTAATCTGCCTCGTTATTGCATATCGTGACCTGATAAAATTATTAGTGTATAACTAGATAAATCAAAATAATCCTAGTTTTGGTAAATTTATGGACACAGCAAATCTGAGGAAATCACAGCTGTTGGCTGGCACGTCTGCAGCAAAGCAAGGCTGTTTGCAACTTCTTACAAGCTTGAGCTGAAGCCGGTGCAGCTTCATTTAGTTCACAGATGTGGGAAGCTGTGGGTGCAGTGGTATGCAAGAAGACACAGTGAACTGGAACAGAGATAATAAAAACCAGAACCTATAGATCTCATTCCTCAGCTGTAACTATAAATAACAATCTTCTCTACCAAGCAACCAAAGCTTTGAGAAGGTGCATGTGAAATGGAATTATCTAGGAATTTACCTACTAAACCCTCTTCTACCGCAAGGGACTACAATGCTGGCAATGCTCTTGATCCTCTCTGCTCATTCCCGTGACATGTGACTCTGGTCGCTGTTGATCTTCTGGTCTTAAGTGTGTTATCTGATGTTGAAAAGTATTCTGGGTCCTGTGCCGAGAGGATATTAATGGAGCAAGTAGTCTGGTCTAAACAATCTCTACAGAGCAGAATAAGAGTTTCTGGCCTATAACAAATGCATTTGTGAGCAGATGAACCCACTCACATTTATGTTCAGGTGAGGTGGGGGGGGGAAATGCATATACACAGTAGTGAAAAATGGCCCTCACTGTAAAATATGAGTATGGATTCCAGATGCTATGCAAATCCAAGTTGACTGCAAAATAATTTTAAAAAAACAAAACCTTTATGCTAACTCATCCTACTTGTAAGTTTTTGGCTAATTTGAGTCACAGTTTTAGAGGTATGTAGAATTGTAGTGACTTGCATATAAACCAGAAAACATACCTGCAGAGATTTTAAAGCCCAGGTTTATGTCTCAAAATCTAGAGTCCTGCTTTCTTTTCCTAGGCTAAGTTACCTGATTATTTGTTTGTACTGTGTATGATTTTTTTCTTTTTGTTGTGCTGAAAAAAAATACTTTATTTTCAGACTATGTAAGGTTTCAGATTATGTAAGGTTTCAGATTATTTTTTTTTACTCTTAATAATAATAAAAAAAAAAAAGCAGCTTCCTATTACCTTTCTGTAAAAATGGTGTTTCAGTTTGACTGTAGGTCATTAGTAAAATGCTCTTCCTACCCCAAAAGCAAGAAAAAAACCCTGGCAGAAAGTACCATATCCTTCTTCCCCAAAAAAAGCAATAGTGTAAAACCTGCTTTATACTTTGTGTGAAATGTTCATTATTTAAGCTAAAAGAATGAGGGTTTACTCTTTTTCTGCATCAGCAGTTTGGTTTAGTTTGATAAAATCCTTTTCCTACCATTAGGTGAGCCAGACCTCAGCAATGCAGATCAGCTTTTTATTACAGTGTGTGGATAACAAAACTTGAGGCTAATTATTAGCTGAATTATAAACTCTACCCAATCATGACACAAATCCTAGTGGGACCAGGGCCTGTAATCCCATAACTGTTGTAACAAGATGAAATATATACACAGAGCACCTAGGGTACAGGCTTTATATTTTCTGACTTTGTCTTTCTACTCTCTTCATTAATGTATAGATTCTTTTTTCCTGGACTACAGAGCAAAATATGCTATATCAGCAACCAATAAAAGCTTCAAAAGGAATGTTTCCAAAGAGACCCTACTGGCTTGGCTCTGGCATGACATTTATTCTTATGAAAGCTAATCCCCTGCACTGAATAAATTAACTTTTTCTAAGTGTAACTTATAATTGCAGTTAAAGATTTTCCATATGTTAATAAGCATTGCTAAAATATTTAAAATAATGGAGAATATCCTTGTCATCCTGTGGCTCAGCTCTGCCACTTCTCACACTCTGACTGGGACCCCTGGTGCGAGAACCATGATTTTAAAAGCCTCCCCCTCTCCTGGAATTTGAGGGGGATGATGGTTACTCAGAATAATACCAGCTGCAGTGGCCAGGGATGAGAGCTACCTTTTAACTGCGCCACAGGCAAACTTCACCTGCATAAGGAACATCTCTTAACTTTGATTTTGGATCTCTTTTTAATTTCTGAGGCTGTCTGGCAGCCTAGTCATTAGGAAGCATAAGGAAGCCTCCTTAGTGGAGTTGGGTTGTATATACTGATGGGGAACAAAGGAAGGGTAACAAAAAAGCAGCAGGAGGAGAGGGCTTCCTCCCATTTTCACTCTCTTTTCATAATCTCTTTATATCCTTGTCTAAACCAACCTTTTCTTCTCATGTACTCAAAGTGATTTGTTATCTAGTCCATTGCCAACACATTGCTGCTGAGGGAGCCGTCAACTTTTTCTCATCCTCTACTCCCTTTGCTTGTCTTAGGAAATGCTTTCTTGCTTGGTGTTGCAAAATGGAGAGCAACAGAGAGGCACCAAGAAGAAAATG
>VZTL01041078.1:704-16230 GCA_013400535.1 Scopus umbretta
GTGATATTAGATAAAATAACATTATGTTCTGTATAATAGCTAGCTTATTATAATTTTTTTTACTCTCTGTTAACCCTTACAAAAAGACACAGCAGCCCTGTCTCCTGACATCTTATCTAACAATCCTCTACGCAATCAATGTGGCAGAATGAGTCCAATGCTCAACAGTCACTCATGTTACACCCAAGAACGAACTTCTAATTAGTGGAGAAAGGTGAAGATTCCCTTTGGCTTGGCATAAAACAAAGTTTTCATAAATTAAGGTTTATCCCTTCTCTTCCATGGAAAAAAAGAGATTTTTTTTTTTTTAACAAAGTAATTTAATATTAGAGTTAACACTTGAGACAAGCTAGATGAAAATAAGACTCTGTTCTCCATTTCTTTTGAGTTTTAGCCGAATGCTAGCAGAAGGGAAAAAACTGTGGCACAAAAAGACAACAGTAAGGAAAACAATAAGAAATAATGTTATTTTATCTAATATCACAAATCCTCATATTGCAGTAAAGGCTGGTGTCCAGTTTTAGAAAATAAAATATAATTAAAAAAATACTTGGGAGAGGGTCAGTCTTGATGATTGGATTTACCAGTAGCATTCTGTTTTCTCTCCCTGCATGCTCCTAAACTTGTATGTTTATAGCAGCCACTCACTACAGTTTTCAAGGAAAGTATTCCTAAACATGATGGACAGCCTTGGTGTATGTACAAACACCTGGTACATATGTTGGTCTCACTGTATTAGTATTTATTTCAACTCCAGCTTATTGGCAGCAGATAAAGGTGAAAGCAGAACTCGCATGGAGACCATACCAACAAGAATTTAGTCTAATTGGATTTTCTGAGTATGTAATGTTAAACAAATGTCTCAGTGTTGCACATGAACCAATAATAACACCACAAATTGACTTTTCAAGGTTCAATGATTAAAATAGAAGTAGTAATAAAACCAGAGGAGATCTAATCAAAATATGTAAGTTTTAGGTAATTTTATTTCTATCCTCGCTCTTAGACTTGTATTCTTTACATCCTGATTACCAAATCCCCTTGCATTTTCTGGCTCCTGAATACTCCTCTTACCACACCATTCCCCCGTTACCCATTACCCATGACTGATTCAAACGGATCTGAAACACAATTTATATTTTGCATATAGGACACAAGGTAAACCTGCAATTGTGACTACTAGTACAAGTGGAAAGGAACAGCATGGCGATAGTGAGCAAAACTGAATACTCTAATGGATTACAGAGAAATAGCTGGTCATTCAAACAAAACTTTCTGCTCATTTTTCAGAGAGTAAGTTGGTGAATGTGAAGGGGTCTTCCTCCAATAAGAATATGCTCAACAAGATACAACTAAATAATGACATACTGAGAGCTAAGGGTACAATCTCCAGAAGCATTGGACCAGAGACTTATTACAGAATCACATATGGCACTTTCATGTTCTGAGCTACAGAATTAAGTGAAGATGTCATACATACTGTGAGTTTCCTGGATTCACACATTTAAACTCATACTAACCTTATTACCATCCCAATCAATGTGATAGGTGATCAGGTCAGTATTTTTCTTACTGACTAATATAATGTGGTGTGGTTTTGGGTGAATATACAGCAAGGTGAAAGACCCAGTATATTTAGATCTGCCACACTGTAGGTTGGATCTTCACTGCTGCTACACAGGACATAAGTAAACCGATCTTTAGAAGTATGCAGATAGGAAAAGGTATGAGAGTTTCTTTCCATGAACAGCCTCTTTCCCATCTAGAAGAGGGAAGGAAACCACTGCATGTGAAAGAAAAAATGCCCTTAGTGATATGTCACTTAACACAACTACACCACTTTGAAGTAGAATATGATTTTTAAAAAAAAAATAAAAATCAGTACTTAAGTTGAAAATCTTTCAGCCTACCATACTATTATTACAACAGGAATTCAGATATTCGTACTTTTGCTCTCTTTGCAAACACATCCCTAAACATTTGCGATTCCCAGTATTTTAGAGCTCTCTAACTCATGACTTAAGCATACAAAACTGACTGCAAGACTTTTCAGTAAAGTTGTAAAACAGATTGCAGTAACAGCCTAACAAAGACTGCAGTATCTCACCGGTTGCTTGGTGAGTCTATAGCTAGGATCCCCCACAGAATGTAGGACTGCTGACAAATAAAGAGGAAGTACTGACAGAACCATTTCTGCCACAGTGAAATTTCACTAGAGCTAAAATATTTCTGTTTCAGTAGCATATATGGATTGTTGGGCAAAAATGAAAGACACTATAGAAGATAAAACATAGCCTAGATTGGTGAAAGCCAGGTTCAAGTTCCTTATTTAGAATTATTTAGAATGATATGGATGAAATAACCTGCTGTATCTCAGCCAGAGTGTATCCTAGTCCATATCTTTCTGAGTCAAAACTTAAATCTTCATCTCTCACATCCACAGCCAGCGAGTACCCATTTCTTCCCAGTCAGTAGTCCATTTCTTTAGCCAGCCACCATTCTCATAGCAAAATGTTCAGCAGTTTTTTTCTTAGTTTAGTGCTAATGAAAACAAAACTGCAAAGCTGCAAAGCATGCTGCAAAGCAGAACAATTCAGCTGTCTCAGGAAGACTCCATCCTGACATAATCAGTTAGAAATCTAAAAATTGAGTAGACACACCAGATGAACAGCTTTGATTCACAGCCCAGAGGGCTCAGGCTAACCAATGGCCTTTGCTGAATCAGTCTACAGCATACAAAGGATATGATAGAAATTTCAGGATGTGTATTCATTGTCAGGGCTATGTAGTCCTGGGAAAAAAAACAAAACAAAACAAAACAAAACCAGTATGAACATTAAAGATATCGAAGTGTGATGGTTCATATTGCTATTTGCATCTAAATAGTTGCTAATCATAAAAGAGGCCTTCAAAAGACCAGAGGTAATTTCCTTCTAAAACTTTACCTCTAAATCTAGCAATGCTATGGTGAATCTGTCCACAGCATAGGCAACATTGTGTTGTTGGGTTTTCTACCACTGAAAGACAAAATGCAATGAGGGGAGAGATGGTTGCATTGGTTTCTCTTCTCATGTGCCTGAGTTGTAATAAACTCTTATTATTCAAACAATTACACTGTACACAAAGTCAATTCAGAGCAAGAATATTTCACCTAAAGATGTTCCCCCCAAATTGTGTTGCCTTTGCAAGCCATTGTGCAAGCAAATGTGCTCAAAATAGACAGTAATTACATGTATTTTTAAAAGATGTCTTGAACGGTGCTGAGTCAGTATTGGCTGCACGCAAATTGTCCTTGAGGATTTTGATTGTTTCATAAAGTATCTCTGGGACTGTTAGGAACACTGCACACTCTCTGTGCTACCATTAAATGAAATGATGCATTGCATACTGGATGAGAAATGCTGAAAAATTGGCTTGGGTTGAAGGGGGAGATTCTTGTACAAGTCTGGAAAATTGAGCAATTTTGAAAATCCACAGTAACAAATGGTTTGTCTAAATTGAGCAATACAGAATGCATCTGAACTAAAGACCCACACAGAGATAAAAATCACTTCTGCATATAGAAAACAAAGAAAAAAATCCCACAAAATAACACATTACAAAGTACTCACTGCTATTTGCTCTTCAAAAGTAAAAACTGTACAAAAATTTTAAAATCTCTGTAAATAATGCTTGGATTTAAAAAAACAAAACAAAACAAAACAAAACCAAAAACACACACACCACAAAGATACAGTTAAAGCTTAAATCCAAATGGTCAACATTTTACTAAGATTCAGAAAGAATCCATCTTTACAACTGAGAGAGAAAAATTCAGACATTTAAAAGCGAATGGCTTGGGTTTTGATTAAAAAAATAAAATATCATGCTCAGAATTAAACTTACTTCTCAGTTATTCACAAAAAGCTTCAGGGATAGAGGGTATATCTTCTCTCCACTTGCACTCCTGTTTAAAATGTATTGTCAGCTACTATTAGATCACAGATGAATTTCAGTAACTGGAATTTCCCCAGCAATGCAAGTTCTTTGCTCCTGAGTGTAATGGTAAGATTTGAAAAACATTCAAGTCCCTTGTAAAGCTCATCTTGAGGATTTAAATGGGATGTACGTTAATAACATGCATGAAATGAGATGTACATGTAAAATGGGATGTTTATAATACATACATGTAAACCTCTAAAGGAGTACGTTAGTCATTGGTTTAAAAAAAATTGTGCATTAGAGCAGAATAGATGATTGTTAGGCCACAGTGCTGAAAAAAAAAAGAAAGAAAAAAAGAGGAATCAGTGAAAAAATATTTGGAAATATTAAATGCATCCAAGCTGACAGGACCTGATACAATTTACCCTATGGTACACAGGAAACTAACCAAAGCAATCTGTGATTCATTAATGCTTACTTTTGAGAATTTGTTGAAGATATAAAGAGGAGTTTCTAAAGGACTGGTGAAGGGCAAACTTCATGGGTATTTCCAAAATCTGAAAAAGGGCCTGGAAAATTATACATCAGCCAGTCTAATTTCAATGTTCAGAAAGATACTAGAACAAATCACTTAAGAGTCAGTTTAAAAGCACCTACAGGATAATAAAAGTGATAAAAAGCAACCAACATGGATCTGTCAAGAACAAATCACATCAAAATGATCCAATTTCCTTCTGTGACAGTATAATGGGCCTAACAGATAAGGGGGAGGCATTTGAGACAATCTGTCTTGACTTTAGTAATGCACTAGATGCTATCCCTCTGGACACTCTCATGAGTAAACTAGGAAATTTACTTTTGATGAAGACAACAGAAGACAACAAAACTTCATATAAGTGCAGTAATCAACAGTTTTCTGCCAACCAGAAATTCATTTTAAGCAGAGTTCTACAGGAGTCTATCCTGGGCCCAGCTCTACAGACATTTTCAATTATGACTTGAATGATAGGATAGAGTAAACACTTAAAATGTTCATTCACATAAACCAAGAGATTACATGTAACTGCATAACTAGATAGAATCCCATACGGATTAAAAAAAAATAAAAATCAGTCATAGCAATTTCACAAACCACTATGGTTAGGAAGATGTCCAAAACATTATTTTGCAGAAAAAGAGTGGTGTAGAATAATTTTCCATAACCTTTGAGAATGCAAGACTGGTCTGAGTATGAAGACCATGAAGTCCTGCTTTATGCCTCCAGGAAAAAGTCTGCATAAAACTTTGTACTTTTTCTTACATGTTCATATTAAATTACCAATTTTGTTCAATGTTTATTAAATGTTTCTACTGTCCTGAAATAATAGCTACAAGAAATGGACTTGGAGGACAGCTTGTTTTATTTTGGAACCCTTCCTATAACCCTTCATTTCCTTCACTTCATGACTTCTTTTAGCAATATCCTAGATTGAACTGTATTTTTCTGAAGTGTATTTTTTTAAAATTTTGAAGTAGTGGCTGTGCCATACTGAAGCATAAGGCTGAAATTTTCTGACACAGCATAAGTAGAAAATAGAACAAATAAATAATTTACATAAATTATTATTTATACAATCAAATGTATTGGCATAGCCTAAACTTCCTTCATATTAAAGTGAATCTGGTCTATCCAGTAATTTTTGCATTAGGTGCTCCAGATTTGAATACAGAAAACATTCATGTTTCATAGATATTCAGGTAAAATGACACTGGTATTGTAATGAGAAATACATTTATCAAGACTAACTTGATATATTAAGTTACTAAAATACATTACATCTTGAAAGGCATTATAAGCTTATTTCTCAAAAAAAAGCTGCAAGTCCTCCACCTACTTTTACCCCAACTCATTGTAGAACTTGAGCAAGTCACTTCAGCTTTCATCCTATTTAAAAAACAAATGATAATTCTTCCTCCATTTAGCTCCCTGTGCTGAATAATTAGTTAATCTCTGTGCAATTATTTCAAGCAGTATAAACATGCTAAATATTGTATTAGCACAATCCAAGCTGGGTAAGATACAGAAAAAATACTGTGGCATATATTCTATCATATCAAATTGTTATGCCTTGAAGTAAAAAACTAGCTGGCTTAAAGTGAGATCGAACAGTGAAAGGAGAAGCTGAATTACGATATAAAAAAAGAAACCAGAAAAGGACTAAATAGAGATATCAACACAGAACTGACAGCTTGTGAGGACAGAGTCAGGACAGAGCGGACAGAGTGGGTCTTGCATGACCAGCAAGACAACCATACATCCAAGCCAAAGACAGCTCAGCTGGAAAGAGATCAAAACCTTTAAGAAATATTCAGCATGATCTCAGTCATTCACTTAAACAGGGAACCCCTAAACCCACAGTCTTAAGCTATTTGTAGCAAGTAATAAACTCGATAAAAACTTGGAATTTGCAGAACTGCAGAGGTTCCTCTAGAACAGCTGCAGAGGGGATGATGGGGTCACAGGGTGTAAAAGATGAAAGCTAAAGCCCATGCACCACGAGGGTAAAGCAAACATAATATTTCTGCAGCTAAAATTGTTCTTTATAATGTCCAGCAGGTCATCTACCTTGGCCATTCTTTACTTTTTACCTTGGTCATTCTTTACTTTTCACTGTCAAAGATGAATAGAATGATAGGGAGCGAGATAAAGACAAATTGAACATCAAATATTTCTGAAAGTGAAAAATGCTACAGATTTGGATGCAACTGTAAAATCTCATTACATTAAAACAGTATGCCAAAATGTTGCTACTGGAAGACATTACAGGGTGAACAGTGACATGTACACCACACATGCAGTCCCCATGTTTATTGCTACAGATTTCTTTTTTCCTCTAATGGCACTTAAAAACCTAGGCCCCTTGTACTCAGGGAGATAGGTAACAATTTTTTTTTTATTTACAAAGTCATGCTAATGTGTTCTGCTACAAAGTCTTATGGCCCCAGATACAGCAAGGAAGCATCCTGCTGACCAAGTTAAAAAGATCAGTAATTGCTCAGCCAGCCATGGGATGAAGAATGGTCAATCAACAGAGGAGGATAGGGATTTGGAAATTACATTGCACTACACGAAATTGGTTTCTTAACCACTAGTGACAACTTCCTGTTTAGCATTGCCAAAGGTGTTTTTCTTCTTTTTGCAATCAATAAAGTGCTAGTGCTTGTTTTCTTTTTTACCACCTTAAGTAAGATAATTTTAAGGTATTTTTTAATAATAAGCAGTTTGAATTTCTACAGAGATTTTGTAGATTTTTCACTGCTTGAATCATGAATCTGACAACTTGTGCGGGGAGAATCAGTATGGGTAAGGTTGAAAAATCCTGTTCTCCAAGGGCATACATGAGTGACAGCAGTAAAGATTTAGAAAAAAATCAGCTAAAAAGGGCCTGTGGGTGACCCAAGAATAGATCAACCATCAGTTAGCTTATTCAGATACATGCACACTGTATATTCACCCCAGGCTAGGGCTCCAAAAGGCCAAGATAATGAGCATTAAACATAGATTTGGGTTTTTGAACATCCATGCAAAGTCTGTTAGGCCTTGTGTCTAGGGGTTCTGCATTCCTGCTTTTCCTTCCTCTGGTGACTAGCTTTGTCCTTTCCACTCTTTCATCCCAGTAAGATGTGTTGAGTAGAACTATAGTTTGAGCAATCTTTAGCTGTTTAAGCACATAAGAAGAAACAGGTTTATCCTTTGCTCATTGCTCTTCAAGTACAGAACCACTCTCCTTGGAGAAGAAAAACTGTATAAGAAATTATAAGGTTAGTACAGTCTACAGGTGTAAATTATCTCCTTTATGTCTCCCTAGCATAAGCCATACACTCAAATCCCAACTTGTTCTATCTACAATATCCTCAAAGATGAGGAAAAAACCCTGGCTTTATTATTGCTACCTGATTAGTCAGCTAACCTGAAGCGTTTTATTTAGAGCATGACTAAGCATATCATGACTTTCACTCTCTTCAGACCCCACCATTTCACAGAATCACAGAATCATCAAAGTTGGAAAAGACATCTAAGATCATCTAGTCCAACCGTCAACCCAAAACACCATGCCTACTAAACCATGTCCTGAAAGTGCCACATCCACAGGTTTTGTGAACACCTCCAGGGATGGTGACTCCACCCCCTCCCTGGGCAGCCTGTTCCAAGGCTTCACCACTCTTTCAGTAAATTTTTCCTAATATCTAATCTAAACCTCCCTTGGTGCAACTTGAGGCCATTTTGTCTTGTCCCTTGCTTTCAGGATGTTGTAGAGAGTGATAAGGTCTCCCCTCAGCCTCCTCTTCTCCAAACTAAACAGCCCCAGTTCCCTCAGCTGCTCCTCATAAGACTTGTTCTCCAGGCCCTTCACCAGCTTCATTGCTCTTCTCTGGACACACTCCAGCACCTCAATGTCCTTCTTGTAGTGAGGGGCCCAAAACTGAACACAGTACTCAAGGTACGGCCTCGCCAGTGTTGAGTACAAGGGCACGATCACTTCCCTACTCCTGCTGGCCACACTATTCCTGATACAAGCCAGGATGNAGGTTGGTCAAGCAGGACCTGCCTTTCATGAACCCATGCTGACTGGGCCTGATCCCCTGCTTGACCTGCATATGCTTGTTGAGTGCACTCAGGATGTATCACTCCATAATCTTCCCCAGCTGCACTGAGGTCAGGCTGACAGGCCTGTAGTTCCCCAGATCCTCCTTCCGGCCCTTCTTGTAGATGGGCGTCATGTTGGCCAGCCTCCAGTCATCTGGCACCTCCCCTGTCAACCAGGACTGCTGATAAATGATGGAGAGTGGTTTGGCAAGTCCTCCACCAGCTTCCTCAGCACTCTCAGGTGGATCCCATCCGGCCCCATAGACTTGTGAGTGTCTAGGTTCATTTCTAATTAGTTCCTGGGCTGAACAACCAAACAGACTTCAGAAAGTAAACCCTTCTGAGCAAAATCCTAATACTTTTCTACATCCAAAATAAAAAAAAATAAAAAAAAAAGTCAGCTTTTGTTTCCCTGACCATAGGTCTGTCTGGGAAGGCAGTCCCAGCAGTCATGGAGTTAACAGAATGGGTTAATATCTTGCTACTGACATGCAGAGACATTGGCTGAGTCACTGCGGCAAGAAAAGGAACATTGATTCATGCCAGAGTCACTCTCTCATTTTCAGGAAAAAAGACAGGAAACAGGTGGGAAAACTTGCTCTCTCTCTAAGTTTGCTCAAAAATTTCAATTTAAAAATCATAATATAAAAAGAATCACTTTTCAGCTCAAACACATAGATTTTCTCCTAAATTTTCTGCTAAATTCCAATACGCTGTTTATCTAAATAGAAGAGAAGAGGTTTCTATAATAAAGCGGTGCAGCTGATACCATGCCAAACCAATAACATGAAAGATTCACGTCTAGGACAGCTAGTAATGTATTCCTAGGCCCATTTAGCGGTGCACATCAGTTGGCTAAAGAATAGGTGGTTAAATCCGCAAGATGAAGGGAACTTTCCATTGCAGTCTTAATTCCAAGCCCATTTATGCTGACTCTATTCAGGTGACACCAGAATCAGACTATTCTTCTCCAGAATAAAAATAACCTCTTAAGCAATAATACACTGTTTCAAAATGAGAATATAAACTGCCTAATAAATACAGAAATAAGAAGAAATATTAATATCCAAGGAAAGAGGTACAAGGGGAATCACAAACATATCTGCTTTTTAGGTAAAATTAGGTAAAGTAATGGGGTTTTGTGGCTATAGCAGGAATTAAAATTTAATTAATGCTGAGAAACTCTCAGGGTGAACAAATATGTCTGTTGAAAATGCTAAATCAAAAGCAGAATTCCTGCATCCAGTAAGAGAAAAAGCATAAACTGTAGCTGAACCAGTGCAAGAAATGGCCAAGATTATCACTGAGGTAAATTCCTGAAACGGATTATCAGAATGAGGAGGGTTGAGCAGAAAGAGGCACAAGGGGGAAGAGGGTGGTGGGTGAGGAGGTGAGCATACTTTTGTGTGATGCCTAAAAAGCAAAACTGGAATGCCTAGAAATAAGGGAAGCCTTTGACATAAAAGGCACTGCTGAATGACCAAAATCAGTGGGTCAAATAGGTCATAGGAATACCATTGTACCGTAAGAGTCTATAGAAACTAATAAGATCAGTTTTCTAAGTGGGTTAAACTCGTGTGAATTTCTGTAGATGTAATTCCCAAATCAGACTAGCACTGTCTAGTACTCTTAGTACAAATAGATTAACACTGTTATACGAGTGGATTTCCGATTAGGAAAAGGATCGTGCATATTGTTGAGAAAGGTAAAAAAGGAAGGAGTAATGTGAAACAGAGTTTGCAGAAACAATACTTTCACAGAATACCCTTATATATATATAACAAGTCTAAATTATTTTAATTTAAACATTAGCTTTATATTTTGTTACACTGTGATATTTGTTTTCAGAAGTAACAATACGACTACGGCACTATCTTATACTCTAGATACATATTCTAAAATTAGTGGGATTTTTTTTTTAAATCAGGAAATAAATACAGGAATTTAAATACTAGTATCTAGATCATAAGTAGACACTGAGTTACGAGAAGTATCAACAGCACAACATTTTGTACCTATTTCTTTTTTTTTTTTTTTTTTTTTTATAAACTTTGGCCTTAGTAATAGTCAACATGCTATGGAAAGGCAAGCAAAAAGACATAGTAATTCTTGTTTTTTATTTCCTAGTATGCAAGGACATAATCCAAGGCAGGTAAACCTTACATTAATACTTTTAGAGGTTTTCTATGTGCATGACAGCATAGTAGTCTCATGACCAGACACTGGAGATCCTATCAGGGAATTTTAACAGTATAGTGTGTTTTCAAAATGATAGCATAAAATTTCTGAAAAGTTTCACTTCAAAAGTTCCAGTAGGACTAAAACAAAATATTTTGAACATAGGACTGACCAAACCAGAACAGTCAAAAGATTTGTCCAATTCAGTCCGGTCCACTGCCTGTGATGGTACCAAAGCAGATAAGAAACAGGAATGTAAGACTAATACAGGCATACAGGATGCTTTCTCTAAGTATTCTCAAATCTCTGTTTGCAGCTCAGGGACTGCCTGACCTAAAGTTGTTTCCATGGATTTAGTAACTATTAAGGAATTTCGCTTCCATACATTTCTCCATTCTTTCATTGAGCCTCTGAAAATTTCTCTCATCCACAACATTCTGTAGGAAGTAATTCCAGAAAGGGTTCATCATACAATAAGAAACTAACAACTTTTTTTTTCTTGTTTTGAAACTTCCACCTCCTAGCCTCACTTAGTAAAAATGGATCAATACATACAGCGTGTATAACAAACATATTACATCCATTTACAAATAAATGTAAATGAAGAAAAAAAAATAGACTTTTTCTACTGGGGTAGACTTTTTCTACTATAAAAAAATAGATACATGTTACATAATTTTATTTTGAAGTAATCTACCTAATGCAGACTATTTCATTATTTTTAAAAAGAAGAAAAAATAGGGGGTGCAGGGGGAGATGTTTGTTCTATGAGCTCTGTTGTGTTTCTAGTTAGGTACATCTGCTAGATATCACGTTCTGTCAGTGAAGTATAAAGCTATAATACATATTAAAAAAAAGCTATTTTGGAGTGTGAAAAATACAAGTTTTATGTCTTTAGATAATAGGTTCTCTACTTACACCAACAATATATCAAGTTCCAATTATCTCTGTGTTTGCTTTCCAGGAAAATTAAACATTTGGTGGGTGTTGTTGCTGTTGTTGTTGTTATGTAGTGAAACACACAACGTATCTAAGTGTTACCTAAATACGCAGCAGAACTCTGGTCCCCTAACGGTTCATTTCCTGTCTGTGAAAACCTGTTGGTATTTAACAAAATAATGGCTCTTAATCAGCCTTTAAGTGTAATGACTAGCTTGGGTTTTGATAACAAATTCACTGGTAAGATCATAAACAGATCAATGTTTCTACAAATAAATATCTGAATAATGAAACAGTACAATATTGTTCTCTATAATGGTAAAAATTAAATGACATCATATTAACTGTAAAATTAATCCATTTGCCTCTGTTTGATATGAACAGCAGTTAAGTGATAAAAATTGTCCTGAAGGATTTCAATGAATGCCAATGGAGTTGAATGGAGATACCTTCTTATATATTAAGATTTACTTGGTAATGAATAAGGAAGAAGAGGGACCTGGTTATTTTTTTTTACTCTGGAGAGCTAATCATAATTGGTAGACATAAAACATTGTACAAGAATCTCTGCTGAAGGCAGAAGTGGTTTTGAAAAAGAAATGGAGAGAAAATATATCTATGAAGGAAATTTCTTTTTCACTCTTCTTAAAGATTAAATGTTAAAACATATTTAGACATCATTTTAAAGCAATATCATAAATCCTCCTTGTAAAAAAAAAAACAACCCACCAACCAAGCCAACCCAACCCAAACCAAACAATCCTCCCTGTAAAGGAGGAATTCAAATCTCTTCTTTCTACCTCATTGACCTTGCCATATTTACATTCTGCACTGATTTGTGCTGCTCAGCTACCCAGACCTCCTGAGCTAATGGGTGCTGCCTGAAATGGGACTTGCTCTCCACTCCCGGGCATTAGAACACCAGCAGAGAACTGCAGAATTCAGACTGCAGTCTAGAAAACATTTTGAAAGACTGGTCTCTCATCAACTGCCTTGATTCAGCTCCCTCTCTTTTACCCATGGCTCTGCTCTTCTCTTCTCTTCTCTTCTCTTCTCTTCTCTTCTCTTCTCTTCTCTTCTCTTCTCTTCTCTTCTCTTCTCTTCTCTTCTCTTCTCTTCTCTTCTCTTCTCTTCTCTTCTCTTCTCTTCTCTTCTCTTCTCTTCTCTTCTCTTCTCTTCTCTTCTCTTCTCTTCTCTTCTCTTCTCTTCTCTTCTCTTCTCTTCTCTTCTCTTCTCTTCTCTTCTCTTCTCTTCTCTTCTCTTCTTCTTCTCTTCCTCTTCTCTTTCTGAAGCACCACTTTTTAAAGAAGTATTTCTTCACCCCAGGAACATAAGATTGGGTCCTGTTTCTGTTCTATAGGAAATCTGCTTTCTCTTTCTTCCATGAAGTGGGGAGAAAAACAATGTATGTGTGAAGAAGGTTTTGTGAGGGGTTTGGGTTTTTTTCTGGGGAGTGGGGTGGGGTTTTTTTTGGTTTTTGTTTTGTGGGGTTTTTTAAAAGGCAATTGCACATAATAGTCTCACAGCCCTGATCCACAGCTAGTCTGTTTCTTCACCTGGTTCAGTTCTCATTTCCTCACAGTATTAATGCCAAAATCCCTGTACAATTGCAAATGAGAGAAAACAACCAAGTCCCAGATGATATCTTCCAAAGCATTACTTATAGGAGCTAAGAACAACAGAACTCAGATTATCTCAAACTCAATCACAACGTTCAAGAGTCTCTTCTAGCAAAGCAAATCAAGACACTTCTAAAACAAAAGTGGAGTAGGAGACAAAGCTCTTTACAGTCACTACTCCCTAATCTTAATTATTTTAATTAATATTTTATGAGTTGCAAATGCAAGGGGTTTTATGCTTTGCCACTTTTGTCTAATCAAGTTTCTTTCACTATTAGCTGATTAATCTCTGCTTTCTCTTTCAAATGATTGCATTTGTTCAAAGTCAGAGTTCAGCTCAAAATGACACACTGTAAGAATAACCTACTGAAAAAGCTAATCCTTGTTGGTAATTAGCTGTAATGACTTCTAAAGAGAAAAAGAAGCAGCAAGTGGGGACAAAAAAAAAGGGTTCTTTTTTTTTTTTTTTTTTCTCCACAGTATTTATGTCTTAAAGATATACTGCTTTAACCCCAAAAGTTACTGGCTTATTTATTAAATCAAAGGTGGTCTGTTGTCAATTTGAGACTTAAAATACTGAACATCCCTATCACTTGTGACATTTAAATTCCTGAAGTTAAGAAACTACAATCTGGATACATTTAAATTTTTAAGCTTATTGATTGCTGCTCTGCCCACTCAATTTATTCTCCATATCTTTCTGTGCACAAAGAAAGATATATGCTCACATATATATTTATAAACACACATATACTCTCAAACAGTGTTCTTCCTCTTTCTCTTGAACTAAATGCAGACATGACTGTGGAGTAAGAGAGGAAAATGGGGGGGCGGGGGAAGGGAGGGGCAAGGAAGAGAAAGGAAAGAGAAAGGTAACACAACATTTGTTCCACTGCCATTGTCTCATGTCTTTTTGATAATTTTCCAGGTACTGTGCAAGACTCTTTCCTTCAGGTTGCAAGGTTCTCTGTGGAATGAAGAGAGTTGCTTCAGAAACAGCATTATCAAACATGTCATCAGGATGGAGGGAAGAATAACTGGAATTTCACAGTGAAAAGGGTACAGAGATTATTCTTACTACTTCCTCCAGTCCTTTGGGAAACTTTGTGTAACCCAAAGTAAAGGGCTGTCATACACAAAGTACTTGCTTTTGGTTGGTTGTAGTTTAACCACACACAGCATCAAGAAGATGCACTCAAAACAAAAAATGAAGAGCTTTTAGGAAAATGGAATAATGGCAGATAAGGAGTAAGACAGATTCTTCATCCATTTGAAAGACATACACAGAGGAAAAAAAGAGGGAGGGAAAGAGATCAGTACTATGAGATCAGAAGAAAACTAACCACAAAGAATAGTAAAAGAGGCTTGTTTGAAGTTCTCAGATCTCCTATGAGTAAGTTTTTAAAACTGAAGAGAAACCTCTTCTCACTCTCCTCCCTCCCTTCTAGATCAAAATGAAGGTCCTTTGAGCAAGGAGCAAAACAGAACCTAAAGACACAAAGTGTAACAAATCAATAGAAGGGCTGGGGCCAGAGTAAAAGCATGAAGAGGATCAGAGGATAAAGGACAAGTCATGGAAAAATATAAGGGGAAAAATAAAAAAGTGAAGATCAGATAAGGTGGATAAAGTTTAGTGTTAAAACTGGATCTTTTGTGTCTATTCCTAGAATTGTTGTTGCTTAAAATATCAAGGAACATACTCAGTCCTGATTCTACTGTTATTAATATTGTCTGTAATAGTATAAAAAAACCCTCCAACACTCGTGCATTCAGGGAGAAAACAGTTGTTTTCAGTCAATTTTAACATGCATTTGGTGAGTTCTGGTATTTTCATCTCAGTGTGCATCCATATGCTGTATTTTGGTACTATGATTGTCATCTGTGTAATTGGATTACATTTAAGTGAAATACTTGACATATTTTAATGCCAACTATATAGGTAAACTCTTCCTGACTGAAAGTCAATTGAAATAAATCGAACATTTCCTATCAGGTCTTCTTTTTCTCAACATTTTTGATCTAATTATCAAGGTAAAAGTTGTAAGGCAGATGTAAGGAGTGTTACTGCATTTTGCAGATGATTTTTTTAAAAAAAAAACATTTGCAGAGATGGACAATTCCACAGCACTTCACCACAGAACATAGTTATGGTTAAACAAAATAAGAGATGAGAAAGGGATGTACTCACTATTTCTTGTCTAATAGAGAATGACATCTGTGAGAAAAGGAAAAAGAGAAAGAA
>VZTL01041080.1:13273-46658 GCA_013400535.1 Scopus umbretta
CCGCAGCGCGCTCCCCCCATCTCAGCCCCGAGGCCTGAGGGGGGACGGTAGGCGGCCGCGGCCTCAGAGCCGCCTCCTTGGTGCCCCGCTGTCCGGGCAAGCCCGGGCCGCTGCGTGCCCGAAGCCCCTGCCCTGCTCGGCTAAACGAGCGCTTCCAGGCGTACGAAAAGCGTGCCCCGGGGCGGCGGGCGCCGTCTCGTCGCAGGCAGATTCCTGGGCTAGGCCGCCCTGCCTTTGCTCCGTGACACCCAACTTCCGCGTAGCCAAAGCACCAACTAGTTCAGAGAGATTTCTTTGTTTCTCCCTGAGGGGAAACATGGCCGCCCGCCGCGCTGGCTGAACGNNCGCCGCGCCGGCTGAACGCCCCGGAGCGCCGGGTGAATGTCACGGCGGCGGCAGGCGGGGTGGTGGGGAGGCGCGGGGGCCTACGGCTGCTGCCTGCGGGTAGGTGAGACTACCTCGCTGCCCCTACTTACTGTTCCTGCTCCTAGAAATCCAGCGCATGGACCCACCCCTCNCCTGAGCCGGAGGAGGAGGACGCCTTGCAGGTCGCTGCTGCTTGGCATGTGAGCTCAGCATCTTACCTCCTCTCGGGGATAGCAGCCTTCCCTCGCCCTCCTCGGTGTCGAACACAGATGAGAAAAGGCTGCTACAGCACTGCCTGTGCACAATGGAGGATTATTAAGACAGAAATTACCCATGGAAGGGAAAAAAAAAAAAAAGCTTCCTCTAAGAGGTTAAGTTAAAAGAAAGTCAAGGACTCAGAACTGAAGGAGTGCCAAATTGAAGGTAATTGTCTCTCTGGAGCAATGCATTAGCACACAGTCCTGCATTAACTGATCACACACCTGTTTGGGGGTTTTTTATGACCCTTGCCTTATTCCGTGAACCAGTCAGAACGTGCGAGTGCAGCCGATCTATTTTGCAGAGCAATGTCTTATGTTTTCATCTGCCTGTTTCACAGAGAAGATGGGAGTCCGCAAGAAAATACTTTCTCTCTTCAAAAGTCATGTACTAAGACCGTGTCCGAGCAATGAAAGACCCCATTATTTGAAATTCTTACTTGTTCACAAAGTCCTTGAAACTATTTCTGTAGAACTTCCTTGCCTCTGTCTCTGGTATTTTCCTATTTGCATCATCTTTTCTTTACCTTAGCAACTGTCGTATATTTTACACTACCACCTTTAAAAATAATCTAGATCAGAGTAAAGCGGTACAAGCTAGGTTTCACTTCTCGGGTGGTTCTAACAACCCACATGCCAGACATTCACATCTCTGCATGTCATCCCAAGCTCTTATACCCAATAGGGGCACCACTGAGCTGCAATTCATCTGATCTGTTCTAATTCTGGATTGAGAGGAACAATTCCTTTAGGGGTGCCTGTTTGTTCACATTGACCATAAAAAGCACATAGACCGCTAGTTCAGAATAAAAATGTATTCAAAAAGAAATCTTCTCCCGTGCCTGATGCAGCTATAAACTGATACATATCTGAAGAACGGTGGCACCAAAAAAAAACCAAAACAACCTATCTGGTTGCATCTGAAGCCATTTGGACCTGAGGAACGGTTTGTATTTTTTTTCCCTCATTTATATTAGCCTAAAATGAAAGATACTACTTGGCTTTACAAATCTTTCCTTAGACTATAGCTTCTGTAACTACTGCTATCTGTAAATGTAAAGCAAATAACACTGTAAGTTTGACAAACAAGTTCAAAATATTTTTGTATAGTTGAATGCACAAGTATAGTCTCTGACCCTTAAAAACTAGATCTGCAAAGAAATCCATAGGGAAACACAAAAGAGCCCTTGTTTTCTGCTTCTGCCTGCTAAACAAGGGAATGTATGCTTCAGCCAGGAAAGTCCTGCCCCACGAGAACAAGGCCCGTTACACCACACACCTTCATTCCAACCTCAAGAAGGTATAAATATCTCCTTTGTTACCACTAGTTGTAAACTACTGTGCAAGTGTCCAGGCTGGCAGATGGTACGTAATCACGCCTGTATTTTCTTTCTGAAGTACAAGTTTACAAAACATGGAAATATTTCATTTTACATAGAGCACATCCTGCTCTATGTCATGGTTGATCAAGCATTGTCTCAAGGACAGAGACAGTTTAAGCAGTTCCAGCATTAGCATCTTAATCCTAGCCCTCCTCCTGGCATCTTTCTTTTGTGCCAATACAACCATTTGGACAGCTAGATAGCAAGGTAATCAAAAAGCAAAAAACCCTAAAACATTTGTTTGTTTGTTTTCCTAGCCAGATGAATATCCTGACCTGGCTCACTACACATATGTGCAGATGCTCCCATCAACACACAGGAGAGAAATAATAAACCAAGAACTGGAGAGGGGCAGAAAATGCATCAGCCAATTTACACGCTGCTAGATAGAACCTAAAACTGCAGACTTTTTTTTTTTTTGGTAAGGACAAAGACTGTCATTGTTTCATTGTTTGCATTGCTTTTTTTTTTAATTGATAGCTAAAATGGCAACCACATAAAAAAACCACCATAGACTGTGAAAAAGACAGGCTAACATGAGAAGGAGGAGCCATTTGCTTAGTTTCATCTTCTTCACTATCAGAAACATAAGGTAGAAGGGGTCTTTGAGAAAGATGATTCCCTCTGTTTCCAAAGGGTGTCAGACTCCAAACTGCTAAAGCCACTGCATCTCTCAAATACCTTTGCTCATCTTGCTTCGTTTAGAAACAAGCTTGAAAGTTAATTTTAGGCACAAGAATCACAAACCATTACGTGTTTTACAAGTCAGAGGGGGAAGAGGATTGTATTGAAAATAAAAGCATTAGCAAAGCAGAATTCGCTGGACATTAACAGAGCAGACAGAGCAGCAACAAAGCACAGTACAGGGCACTGTGCGAAAAGAAACAAATTGTCTACCAGAAGCCCGGCAATCACAGTTTTAAGTCATTTTCAGATATGGAAAAGTAACTGATAGCCAAGTCAATACAAACAGCTTTATGTAATGCTTCTGAAAAGATTTTTCACCCTCGGGAGTTACAATGAAACACCTGAACCACTCACTATTCTTGTGTGGTATCAGCAGAGCAGTACCCATCGGGGATACCGGAGGACCTCAAGTGGCAGAAAGCAGCAGCTGCAGATTGTGTAACTGCTTGCAAACCACTCCTCAGTAAGTAATTCAGCTCATTTTAATTGCCCTGTCCCACGGACTCATGCTATGCTCCTTGTTTAAGTAAAAACGTTTGTTTTGTTACACTTGCTCCACAGATGTACGACTTTGACTCTGAGGGTCCTTTGGTAACACACTGCAAACAAATATAATTTTACATAATGTGAGAAAAAACATGCTTCGGGGCTGTTGGTAGCTCATATTTAAATCCTTAAATTGGGCTTACAGGGTTTTTTTCAGCTTCAGGTTGAAATTTTTAAAAAATTCTGCTTATTTCATAATTAGGAAGCTCTAAGCAGCTAGGCTTAAGAGAGCAGCCCAGTATTTCTGCCTGAACCCTGGAGGTGCATCAAAACAACCAGCACCTTTGTCTGGGGCCACCAAGCTCCCTCACTGACAGCTCCAACAGCGTCAGCAGAGGACCCTGAACATTTTCGGTGTTCTGTCTCAGCGAGACACGTGGGAGCTGGTCACCTACACATTTAAGCTGCACCCAACTTGTTTCAGTAACATCAACTCCAATTCAAAACCAAACTGTAGTTTAGTAAGTTTGTTGCTGCTATACCCTTTTTGAAAACAGGAAATAAAAAATTCAGGTCCTTCTTAGCCCAAGAGGTTTGAACTGCAGCTCCCAGATTTCAGAGTTCAGTGTTCTGTGGCAACACCAGAGCCATTGCTCCCGAAGCTGAGCTTACAATACACGTAGAAATGCCTGAGTCAAGGCCCCAAAGCAGGAATATATGCAGGAGGAGACTTGAGTCTCCACCCTGCTGAAGAATCCAGTACAATCACTCTCAGAAGTTGCTCTCGCAGGTTACCTAGAGTCCTTCTTACAGGTTACCTAGGAGTCCTTCTTTCTTATTCCAAGATACACATGGGTAGGCTCCATGCTGTACTGCTGTCTCCTCCTGTATATCCCTAGAAACTTTACCTGACCTGCACAGAATGTCAGAGAGGATGGAATTAGGAATACAACAGAATACCTATTATTTACAAGTCAGATACAGATAATCTAGACCTTCTACCACCAGGAAAAGCTCAAACCTTTAGAAAATAATGCATATTTTATATGTTTTATCTTTTCATGCTGTATCTGAATGCATAGTTACAGATATCCACAAACTTTTTCTTTCATAGTATACTATCTTATGAAAGCTGAGATGAAGAGAGTATGATTGGAAAACAGCAAGATTAGTCACACACCCTTGCAGCAGGACCTGTTCTAGCACATTTCTTTCATAGTTTGAAACATAGTGATTGCAACCGAGATGTATTGCACATTTTTCTAAACCAGTCAGATACGGGGGATGTGCAGAGTCAAGGACAAATAAAGTGTAGTTTTAGCTTCCCAATTCCAATAACAGTAGTAGAAGCAGTATACAAACAGTTCATGGTCATAGTTTTTCTTAGTCATTCTGATCAAATAATGCAAATGTCAACAAATACTTGCTACTCATTGCATTTGCATACAGTGTTTTCTGATATTAGGCATTATGAGGTATGGATCCACCAACAAACTACACAAGCTACTCAGAAGACAACAATATTCAAACTTTAGATTTTATCAATGTCTACACAAATGTTTGTAATGGGGTGAATGTTTCTAAATCTTGTGAAAATCCCTCCAAGTATGCTCACAGACTTTGAAGATTACACACACAGATGACACATAGTCTGATCTGTTATGCAAGTCACACTTTGGTGTCCAACTTCTTGAAGAATACCCTGATTCTGTTTTTTAGTTGTTAAAAAAACCAAACCAAAACAAAAAACAAAGGGGGGGGGATTTCAAGCATTTTATGAGTATCATTTCCTGAATCTCACATGATCAAACTGCTCATATTACACAGATTTGCAGAGTCAGCCTGTGGAGAATGTTAAGTAATGTGGCAAGATAATGTTATGTTTTGTACAGGCTATGGAAAGGCAAACCTGTGGCTGGACGTGCGTCAGAGCTAGCATGACAGCATGCTGCAAAGGAGTGAGGATACTCAGAGCCGCTGCGCAATGTTGGTGCCAGTGCCAGCTGCTGTTACAAGCTGGGAGAAAGAAGAGACAGGGACTACTGCCTTTTGCACAAGAAAACTGCTGAAAGTGCAAGAAAGTCACTCCCATCACCCCAAAACGTAATTTATCCTGTTCTGCTGGACAGTCACACCAAGAACAAGTTCAGAAGATTTAAAATCCTTCCTAAAGGACATCTAAACCATTTTGTTTAATTAGACTTCCTTGGGTTTATGAAGACAAACACAGCACCTCTAGGTGAGAAGTAAATTAGCTCAACAACAGATGGTTAATTGTAACTAACAAAGTCAGGCTTTCTAATACCACCCGAGATGAAGTTGTGGTGGCTACGTATTCCTCAAGTGCCTTTCAATTACCCTCTGTCCACAAAGATCAGTGAAGTGTTTCACTCTCAGAAACACAGTCCTGGAAACAAGGGAGGACCAGGATAAAGTGACAAGCTTGGTGACGGCAGCAGTTACCTCACTCCACAGAACAAGAAACCCTGGGTAAAGACACTTCCTGTATTTGCTTCCCTAGAGAAACAATAAACGTGATTATGCTCAAGCTGTTCTGAAAAGCACATGGTGGAGAATGAGAGGGAGAAAAAAAACCGCACCTCTTTCCTGCAACATGTCCTATTCCTTTCAGTTACAGTATGTTTAGGTATTACTGGAAAGATACACAGTACTCAATACTAACATCACAAATGTTGTTTCCAAGTTGAGAGGGTCATTTAAATAAACCATCTAAAATGTTTCCCACAAGCACAAAACTTCCTTTGGTCAACACTGAAGATGTCCTCATTGCTTAAGGGAAGCTCTGCCCGTATACTGCAGGATCAGGAGTTAAATATAAAAGACATTGCCAAGACACCGAGAAAACATGTTTTACATTGTTGCATGTGTGTTACATAGTAGGTAGTTCGCTGCCTAGGCCAAAAAAATACCCACTTGTGGTTCATCCCACTAAAGCGTGTAGTGCTAGCAAAGGAACAAAGCAATTTTTTTCTTTTATTACAGTTCATTTCAAGTAAAAATTACAATCAACTTTTCTCCCTTCTCAGAACCCTTGTCATGTTGAGCATGATTATTTTTAATTCTTCTGCAGTCTTAAGTGTCTCATAACAATAACTATTCAAAGGTACTTTACTCTTCCCTTGGTAAAAGCACTGCAGTGTCTAATATCTTGTTTTAAAAAAGTAAGTAGAAGTTACAGCCTTTTCTCCAATATTATGAACATCAACCATCTGCAAATAATTCTAATAAAACTCATTTAGGAATAAAATGTGGAATAGCAGCAGATGGAAATACTGTTTCAGTAAGTAAAAAATGCACACACTTCAAACACATAGTTACTGCATACCTCCCGATGAAGAAACACACTATACCCATTCCTATTTTGAAAAACCTAAGACCAACCTTTTTATTGCAATAGCAGCAGAACTACAAAGTACAGCATATATCAACAGGTTACCTATACTACCACATTATTTCGTTTTGCCTCAGTCATCAGAAGTGTGGAAGTCAGCTGAAACTCCTTGCTCATGATTGTTGCAATGAGCTCCTAGGAGAGGAAAGGGGTCACATCTGGACCCTAAAGAAAAGGTGGATAGACACATTCAACTCTGAAACAGCACAAAGTAGGATACCTTCAAAAAAGTTGAAGCTATTGCCAAAGCAAGTTCCCACCCTTGCTTTGCTGCCTAGAAAACAGCTATCTGCCCCAGGTAGACACTGGTTTATCAAAATGGATGTGTCTTCCCTCTCTCACAGTGATGACAACTCATTAAAGAAAAGAGTCACCAGCTGTTACACAGCCATTCACAGTATTATGCAGCATGGGAGCTGCTCATCCTTAAACAGTGTAGTCTTTTTGGCTGCCAATTCAGTTTCAAGCAACAAACCTTTCTTGTTGGTCCCAATGATACATTATTTTCTCATTCTAGTTTGTCTGTTTAAAATATTTAGGAGTGCTCATATGAAAGTGATGAATATGCTCATAATTATGTCCATCTTTATAAGATCCGAACCTAAGAAAAATATTCAACAAAGCAAAACCATTACGACATGATTTAACCCATGCAATTATATAATAAACTTACTACAGTATAATTAACACTTATTCTGAATGTTCTAGATAGTTTATTTCAGAAACAGGCCACAACCTTACTTACATATACATTATAATCCATGTACACTATCTAACTAGAGGTCTTTGAGTATAATGGAGACATTTAATTACACTGATTAGATTAATGCCATAAGCACTCTATAAATGGAACTCCAGCTGACAAAGGTGAGCGGTGCTTTTATCTAGTTAAATCCCATGCTCTAAGTTTTTCTACTGAGTTCAGCAGAGATATAATTTAACCCCCCATAGTATCCAAATACTCAACCCTATTGTTAATATTGCACATCTTTCTTCTGAAAATTATGGTGAAAATTTAAATTCTTCATGCCATATTTAAATCTTAAAGTTCTGACTACTGACTATTACAGTAGGTAGATTTGCAAAAGTAAAATGTAGTACATGTTCAAAATATCCATGCTAAATAGCATTTAAAAGCAGTACCATTGTACTTCAAAAGAAGTATAGTTAATTGGAAAAAGTTAAACTTATTCCTAAAGGGTATAATTTTTTTTCTGTTTATAGGCAAACATAAAAGAAATTAGGACAAGAAAAATATTCTGCACTGAAATCAACTGAGAAAATTCTGAATGTGAATGCTAACTTTAGGCAAGTTTCATCATGTGGAAAAGACTGGGCAAACTCCTGCTTAGACAGGAAGCCAGTGACTGAGTGGTAAACAAAAAGTGAGTAAGCTCAGCTGTTAGGTGTATATAAGAAATTAACATAGGCTGTATTATGCATGTTAGAAGTAGTAAATATGGCCTCGCTCTCTGTTGCAATATCTATCTCAAACTTCATGACTCTTCCACTGATACTCAGTGCAGAATAAATACCTTTTTCCCTATTTCTCTTCCTTATGAAATGCCAGTGGAAAAAATGACAGCATTCTAGAAATAAATAAGTTCTTATGTAAAAACCTAGCCCTTTCTTCTTCTTGGCATACGTAACATACTGTGTCAGGCATTCTCCTTAATTTTTGCTCCAGTTACATAGGATGTTTTAAAATGCTTATGCAAGGAGTATTGGACGTATATATTGCATTTTGTGTTCTAAGTAACAGTATATTAAGACCCCAGTCCTCAAAAGTGCTGAGAAACATGGGAGATCTCTCATCATCTAGAAAATGAGTCACCACATCACTTGGCAAATATCCATATCAAACAATCTCAGAAATTAATCACCTGGGTGAAATAAGCTTCAATTTATGCTACGACACAGCAGACTGATTTTCCCAAGGCACATGCCAAGTCAGTAGAAAAAAATGGAATTACCAGTCAGAAGTTCTTGCCTCCTAATCATCTTCTCAGTTTGGTACTGACCAGTGCCTCCTACTTTAAGAACAATTTTGTTCCTAGACTCCTCTTTTACCAGATGTCATGTGCATCACCCCCTTAATTTCTTATGAGATACACTGACCTGGGGTTGAAATGGATGTCCTCAGGAACTTGGCTGGGATCAGTGACAATTCTGTCATTGTCAACATAGCTATCCAAGTGATCTGGGATCCTAAATTTGGCCATCTGGACTTCTGAATCACTTAAACCAGCATGAGATATGCGGGCATAGCCCAACCTATCGGATACAAGAAGAGTTAGTTTGAAGAAATAACTCATGGCAATTTCACCACATTCTTAATTCATGTCTCTTTTTTTCCAAGAGTTATTATTTAACCTATCAACATAACTTTTAATTTCTGTGAATCTCACCTTCAAAAAACCTAAAGTGCTCTACAAACATGAGCATGGTAACACAATGTCACAAGCAGGAAAACTGAGAAAGCCTAGGTGTTTGACAACAAAAATAAGTTCTAGATCTAGAAACTTATTTTTTAAATTACAGTTTTAGAATATGCATAAGCTCACCAACTTTTTTCACTGAAGAGATTCTGAAATTCAAGACAGGAACTCAAGCATCAATGGAATGAGCAATGAGGAAAAATTAGATTGCAAATGGGGGGCTTGTTAGGTTTTTTTGTTGTTTTTTTCTGTAACTCAATACTGTTACTCAAGGCAGTTACCTAGTTTACTGGTTTTACTCATGTGAACACTGCAGAATTTGCAGTTTATTCAGAATAAGCTGAATTCCATTCTGGTACATACAACACGAAGAGAATGATTTACAAGCAACTTGGTATTAAAAGATATGGAGTGCCTAGGTCCCAGCAGAGGAAAGTGCTTACACAGCTGAAGTTTCCACTAAATCCAGCATAAAGCTTGGCTGGATTAGATCAGCATTTTGCTTCAACAAACCCTACAATCATAGTTGAAAATTTATATCTTCTGTGTCACATACAAATTAGGGCTTAACCTTCACATTTTAGAATGAAGCTGCAAAGCCAGAGCTTTGAAAAAAAGTAGTTTTATGTTACCAAAGCAGATTAGATCTGAAGGCTTTTGACACAGAAGGATGAAACCTGTAATACCATCTTTGTAAATCATATTCAGAAATAAACTGATTCATCCTGAGATCAATGTTTCACATTACTTCATGATATATCTAACGGTCTTTACATAATTGTTTAGGGATGTAAGGCTCTTCCACAGTTACCTACAGAAGGGTGTAAAACTGTCATAAAAATATTTAAAACTAATGAATAAATGATCCACTTGAACATACCTTATTACTCCACGATACATAATATAGCTACACCATCTGTGATGATCTGTACTGTCAATATCCTATGAGTGAAAGGAAAAAATAAAAAGTCAAACAAATAAGGCAAGCTTTCCTTATAGGTAGGCTTTAAATCCGTAAAAGAGCCAACATGTAAATCTACTGCAGAAAAATGTTTTGCCTAAAACATTGTAATAAGTTAGAAAGGAAAAAAGCCACTGTCAGACACAGACAAATCAGACAACTTTTGACATCTTCTGACAGAAAACAAAACTGCAGAACTCAGTTTTAAAATGAAAGAAACACAGAATTAGAGGTTGAAAGGGATGTCTGGAGGTCACCTACTCCCAACCCCATGCTCAAAGTAACTTCAAGCAGGTTGCTCAGGGCCTTATGCAGCCAACTTTTTAATATCTCCAAGGACAGAGATTTCACAACTTCTCTGGGCCCCCATTCTAATGCTTGACAACCCTAACTGTGATTATCGATTTATTTTTCTTCTACTATCTAACTGACATTTCCCATGTAGCAACTGCTGTCCATTGCCTCTTGTCCTTTCACTGTGTAACTCCACTTTCTCTGTAACATGTCAGGTAGCTAAGACTATATTTGAAAATGCGCATGTATTTTCTTATATGTCTAAGTTACCAATTTGAAATATTAAGCTGAATGTTTTGTGTATATATATATATATATATATATATAATCTCTAACTGCTAAAAGACACAGTATTTTTACATTACCTGGACATTTCCATTTTCTATTAATTCAGTATAATCTCTGGATCCAGGAGCTGAAGTGATGTATCCTAGAAATACAACTTGCTTAGAGCTAGTCTTCAATAGGTTTGAAACAGCTATAGCCTGGAGTTTTCTGTCCAAGTCTTCTCTGAAAGAAATGGAAGAAACTTGAACATATATATACCTTTTAGCTCAGCATCTTTGTGCTATAACACAGTAAACCACAAAGGAATCTGACACCTTTTTTATTGCTCAGTGTCAGAGAGTATGAAAGTTTACAGAAAGCTCACTGATTCAAAACGATCACTGTGTTCAATAAAAGCCACATGGTCATGGTAGATGTAATTAGGGTTCTCTTTCTAACCATTATAGGAACAACTCTTTCTTTACTGTTCTGTTTTTAATACTGATCTCATCGCTTGGAAATGTGAACGTAAGTGCTTTGCTTATCTAAGGCTCTGTCTCTGCCTGCACTTGAAATTTAATTGTGCTAGCACACAGTGGTGCATAACAAAGAGCTCACATGCTAACAAAACTTTTATAATGGACAGATCATGATAAATACAGTTTTAAAGTTTGGGTCATATAATTTATGAAATATAACTTACGAGCTACGTCATCCCATTAACACTACTTAATGACATTTGGCAGGTATTCTGCCTCTAACAAGATTTACACAACAGTTCCAATATGACCAAGAGTGATAGCATAAGTGGAGCCTGGCAAAATACTGTCTTGGATCCCATTCCCTGTCCTTGGGTTTGTCACACATAATGTAAAGGCAGTTCTCTTTCTATGATTCTTCACGTAAATAACTTTAAACATTTGTGCAAAGCATATTCTCTTCTATATTTTGGTAGACTGGGCTAAATACCATTGAGAGAGGGAGTTGATTTTGGAATCTGTAATCCCAAAAGAAGACAAGAATTTAAATGCTGCTGTGCTTTCTAAATACCAGTACTTCTGACTGAAGCAAATACATTGGGGAGAAAGAGCACAGAGACAGGAGACAAAAAATCTCAACCATTTAAACAGAAGCCTAACCTAGGTATATGTGAAGTTGCCTGCTCAGCTAGCTGCTCTGTCTAGAATTACACCTCTCCGGAAGACTTTTTTTTTTTTTAAATACACAGGCATTGTTACAGTCCCACATTTTAAAAACACTCTTTAAAAAAATCCTTAGTTATCCAGTATTCTATAGCTTGTCATCCTAAGGAGCAGATGAAAAAAGATGAAAAACAAGAAGTTTTGTTTGCCATTTAATTACAAATTCATTCACTTCAAAACACAGTCTAATCTGCACTCATTTTCCATGTGTCTCCTCTTATTTTCTCCTTCATCTTTATCTCACATCTCTGTGAGGAGGAAATACAGTGCTATTTTCTTCTACTTTGTCAAGCTTTCTCAGAGAGGCAGTCATCTGTGTGAGGCAGAAAATGAAATTCTTTCTAGAGTTCAGGTTGGGAGTGGCTTCTAACAACTATATGTGTTTAGTAAAAAGGGAAATCTATAAACAATTTGCATGCTTGGAGCACAGCTTCTACACAGGGGAGGGAAATGGGGAAGCTCAGTATGGGATAATGAGAGTTCCTACTGCTTTCTAAGCAGCTGCTTTGTGTATTATATTCTGCACCCCATCTATAAATTTGCCTCTCTGTGAATTATGAGAAATATAAAAAAAAGTCCAAATCTTACCTCATAACTACAAACATACTAGATATTGCAGCAAATAACACAGAAAATATAGCTACATGGAGCATCAGAAAACTACCCCTTATTAATATTCATTATAGAATCATAGAATCATAGAATTATTAAGGTTGGAAAAGACCTCTAAGATCATCTGGTTCAACCATCAACCTAAAACACCGTGTTACTAAACCATGTCCTGGAGTATCACAGCCACGGATTTTTTGAACACCTCCAGGGATGGGGACTCCACCATCTCCCTAGGCAGCCTCTTCCAATGTTTCACCACTCTTGCAGTAAAGACATTTTTCCTAATATCCAACCTAAACCTCCCCTGGTGCAACTTGAGGCCATTACCCCTCGTCCTATCGCCTGTTGCTTGGGCAAAGAGACCAACACCCTCCTCACTACACCCTCCTTTCAGGGAGTTGTAGAGAGCGATAAGGTCTCCCCTCAGCCTCCTCTTCTCCAAACTAAACAACCTCAGTTCCCTCAGCCACTCCTCAGAAGACTTGTTCTCCAGGCCCTTCACCAACTTTGTTGCTCTTCTCTGGTGACGCTCCAGCAACTCAACGTCCTTCTTGTAGTGAGGGGCCCAAAACTGAACACAGTATTTGAGGTGCAGCCTCACCAGTGCCGAGTACAGAGGCACGATCACTTCTCTATTCCTGCTGGCCACACTATTCCTGATACAAGCCAGGATGCTGTTGGCCTTCTTGGCCACCTGGGCACACTGCTGGCTTGTATTCAGCCAGCTGTCAACCAGCACCCCCAGGTCCTTTTCTGCCAGGCAGCTTTCCAGCCACTCTTCCCCAAGCCTGTAGTGTTGCATGGGGTTGTTGTGACCAAAGTGCAGGACCCGACACTTGGCCTTCTTGAACCTCAACTTATACAGAAGTAATCAAGACATTGTTTTAAAGAAAGAACTGGAATCTTTTCCATCACATATTTGAGTTATTGGTATAATTCTTCCTTTCAGAATCCAGAGATTAGATTTCATATTTCCAGTTTCATATAGTCAGAAGATCGCTGAATGGATATTTTTGTTGCCTTTTCAACGCTGTCATAGAATCATAGAATTGTTTAGGTTGGAAAAGACATTTAAGATCATCCAGTCCAGCTGTAAAACTAATACTGCCAAGTCCATCACTAAACCATGTCCCTAAGTGCCAGGTCTACATATCTTTTAAATGCCTCCAGGGATGATGACTCAACCATTTCCCTGGGCAGCCTGTTCAATTGTTTGACAACACTTTCAGAGAAGAAATTTTTCCTAATATCCAACCTAAACCTCCCCTGGTGCAACTTGAGGCCATTTCCTCTTATCTTACCGCTTGTTACTCGGGAGAAGAGATGGACAACCACCTTGCTATGACCTCCTTTCAGGTAGTCATAGAGAGTGATAAGGTCTCCCCTCAGCCTCTTTTTCTCCAGGCTAAACAACCCCAGTTCCCTCAGCCGCTCCTCATAAGGCTTGTTCTCCAGACCTCTCACCAGCCTTGTTGCTCTTCTGTCCTTTTTTGGAGGTTTCAGAATTGTTACTTTTTATTTTAATAAACATCAATTGCCCATTAATGCTATCTATTTGTAACTGTAACTATCTGCACTCACTGTGGAATATAACAGATCTATTCCACATGCAGAAAGTCAGAAGGATGCTATCCTGCACTGAGATGTATCTGTAGCTTTATTACTTGTGGTTTTGCAGAACTGTATATATCTACTAAGTCAGATATTAGGCTCAGCTGAGTTTTGCTTGACACATTTGTCCCTTTTAAAAAATGCTTCAAAATATTAGAGCAATACCCATGTTGGAAATACCAATGGAAATACCAATACTATGGTATTTCCTCCAAAGTGCCTTGTTAGAACCGGTATTACAGCAGCAGATTTTAGAGGGTACAAAAGAAATCCCAGAAGTTCACAAATTACGATTATGTTACCCGACTTTGCACAACACACGTAACAATAAATAAAATACACACTCTTCATTTCCAAAGTGGGCAACAACAAAATCAACCAGTTTCCCTGTGAAGTTGACAGTCATGGAGATGGCAGGTGCAATCTCTCCTTCTGGAGACGGAAGGAGGTGATGGGTAGATTTTACAATTGGATACCTTGATAGCGCCATAATCCTACATGAGAAGAGGGAAACAGTTACATTTTGTAGTTCACAAGCATCACAAGTGTGCACTAAGGAGATAAATGTGAGCAGAAGACTAATGATCGCTGAACTCAAACCATCAGACCAGAACACAAACCATCTCTAGCAGATTTTTTTGAATTTAGAAAGTTTTCTTCTAAACTATTACTTAAGTACATGTCAAAAAATGCATTATCAAATTCATTCATACACTAAGAAATACCATTCCATATATATAAATTCTTACGCTGAGCCTTTCAAAATCTGCATCCTCAGACAAAACAGAATTTTATACTACCAGTAATTAAAATGTATTTTATTAGCAGTAGAAGCAGGTAGAAATACATCTTTAAAGCAGGAGATTTCTCATTGTTTCAGCTTCTGTTTGGAATAAACTTTAAAACCGTCTTGCATCAGGTTTTTCAAAATATTTCATGAAGAAAATTTCAGAGAATTATTTTTCTGCCCCATTCTGCATCACTTAAAGACACAGACTCTGGAAGAGGAAAATACTGAATTCCCCTCACATATGACAAAAAATTAAGTAGCCACTGCAACATCACTGGGAAGTTCCATCTACCACAGAAATCTGCATACTCCCCTGGAAAAAAAGCCAGATCATAAGCTGCTATTTTCCAGAGCACAAATATATTCAAAAATATGCAGCTGGTAGCTGGTCAAGCATTAAAGTAAAATCAGGCACAAAAAACCTGGTCAAAAAGACATGCTCCTTTCTATGCCCATTTCCTACTATACAGCCCAAGCTGGATTTAATGAATTCAAAATTTCTAATAACTCTAGGTGCCATTACATTTTCCACCTGCTATCACATTCTTAAGTCTGAAATCTAAAGTTCTCATAGCCCAAAACAAAATGATGAGAAAAGCAAATCAGATATAGTACTTAGAATCCCAGACTTCCAAATCTGTACATTAAGGGGCAGGATGCCATTCTCTGCATCACCAAAGCCAAAGCAGCTTACAGGGTCAGGCACCAAACCCTGATCATTTTTAACAATAAGAAAACTTCATCTGCATCGCATTGTAATGCTAAGGAATCAAAGCGTGTTCTTGAAGCCAAGCTCCAACAAGTGACTACAGTGATTATTATTCCAATTATTCTTTGCCCATGTTGTAGTGCAGTTAGTGTTGGGTAGTGTATTTACATTTATTTACTGTCACTGTGCACGTAAAGATGACTCACCCCCAAGTGTGATCTCTTGTGCTTGGACCAAAATCTGTGTAAAATCCTAGTCTTTCTCCTAGCCACATTGTTGGATCATTGTTCCCAATGAATGGTTTAGAGGCATCGCTCTCTATAATAGTGATAAAATCTGCACCTATAATGGGGAAAAAAAAAGACAGTATTTCCAAGTTTGTAACTGTGACCTATAAATGTGATTTATAAATGACTACATAATATCATCATTTCCCTTTTGATTACACAGGGACACAAGCCCTTCAGGAGTGAATCAGGGCAAACCTTCTGCTGGCAACAAAGTCATGCCCAAACTTTCAGTCACTGTAGGGTACACGGCCTCTGACGGAGAGATACTTGGTGTCTGGATGCCATTGCTCCTCCCTGCGCATAACCAGACACACATGAGACTGCACAGTACAGCTGACCTGCACATACCTAGTGCGGACCCTTTCAAAAAAGTGAGACAAAATGTGCATACACAGCCTAACAGGACAGTAGCAAGTCTACTGCTTTCAACTTGATGAACAAGCGCTACACAGCAAATCTGCACCCATCTTCATCTACCAAATCCTATTCTGCTCTAAAGGGTCCTTCCTGTGCAAGAGGGAACAGGTTGCTGCTGCCAAAACAATTAATTAGCCCACAGCAACCTAGCATCAGCCCCCAGGCATGGTAACAACAGCATTCCCAGCTCTAGCGAATTGTTGCACATCCACAGCCACCACACTTTCTCAGGGCACTGTGGTCCCTCCCTGTTTACATGCTGAGGTGTGATTTTGACAGGTTCCCCTATATTTTAGCTGCAGGATACAGGAAGAGTTATGTGGTCCCTCAAGGAGCTGGAAGCTAAGAAAGATCTGCCCGTGCCTGAAGGAAGGTGGGAGTTCGCAAGCTGGCCACAGGCTGGCTGAAACCATCCAGGCTCAGCTTGAGCAGTGGGTCCGTGCGGCTGCAGCAGCAGCAAGTGCTCCCTGCTTGCTGTGATTATGCCCCCCCCAGAGTGCTCTCCTGCTCTAGAAGGCAGATTGAGTCACCACTTCATCTGCAGCCCTTCTATAAGCAATTAAGACCGCTCCGTCGAGCACCACTCTTGCCACATAAGATTTTTTGCTTTTGAAACGTCTTATTTAGCACTATGAAAGCAATGTCAGCAGGGAAAATGGTAGCTCAGAGTACTTTCAAGTGGATTCACAGATTTTTGCTTCTACATCATTAGCATATGTGCTGGCCACAGAAACAATGACTGAAACCACTGAAAGGGGTTGATGTTGGTTCTCTTCAGGGCAGACAGGAGTTCCAGTCACAAAAGCCATTACATGTTGCATCTTCACTCTTCCAACACAGAGAAGATGAGCCCAAGTAATGCACACTACCACACCTTTAAAGATAACCCCTATACAAAAGAAGTTAGCCACTCTTTTCTCTGTGGCTCTCCAAATCAGCTACTCTTCTTCAGCAAACAAATTGTTTAACAATCTCCAGCTTCATTCTGAATGCATTAATGCATTTCCTGGAAGTGTTAATGTGGTACTTTATATAACAATATACACGTAACATAAAACTCTGAAATACTGTTTCTAGCAATCAGGAATTAAGATATATTCCCTTGCATTTTGGAATTTGCTGCCTTTTTGACTTACCAGTTGCTTCTTTTAGAAGTGACACTTCATTACCACAAAGAAATGCTCAATGGACATAACCAGGTAAATATTTTTTTCTAATATTCATTAATTTAAACCATAGGTACCAGAGATAAATGCATTCATTACAGTTAAATAAATAGACAAAGATTAAATAAATACTCAGACATAAGCCATGAGTTATGGAATCATATATGTACAAGAATGCCCCAAATTTCAATTCATCAAATGTCCCAGCTGTTTTCTCATATCACTAGACAGCCTACAGAGCTCAGCCCTCTGAACCTTTGGTCATGGGACAACAGAGAGAACGATGTTCAAATCAGCCTGTTCTCTCTTCACTAACTCCTGAGCATCTCTGCCACAAAAATCAAGGCTTGCACAGCAGCACCTGTGTCAGTGCCTTCCCAATGCTTGGGTCTGTGAAGCCCGCGTTGCTCAGGAAAGCTGTGGTGCGTTCAACACCATAGGAGGAGAGGAGAACAATAAAGGCTGGAATGACAGCGCGGATGCTTCCTAACTTCCTGAGTTGCTTTAAATCTTAAAAGTGGCTGCTCCCAGTCTTCCCTATCTCATAGGTATCGCAGAAAGTAAGTAACACCTACAGGCACCACTGGTCAATTCCTCTCAATGCACCCTGCAGCAGCACTAATCTTTGGTCCAAATTCTTCATTTCCTATAGTTAATTTTCCAGCCAAAACCCTGTCCATCAGCAACAGGTTAGAGACCCTTCTTTACAGAAGATGACAAAAATGACAATTCAACCAAGACACAATCACTATTTTTTTTTATATGTTGCTCTGGCTCAGTGATGGAAACAGACGTGTCTGTTTCTCCTTTGTACACCTTGTTTAGGGCATTTTAATTTCAGACCCTTTAGGAATTATATAATGCTTCACATCTAAAAAAACACAGAGAAGTTATAATACATTAAATTTTATCTAAGAGGACATTTGTCATTATTTCATTTATGCAAAAAATTCCTCTATAGACAACTCATCAGTAATATGAGAAAAAAATCCAAATAATACACGAAGTGTTTCCACCAACCAGAAACCTCTTTAAAATATATTTAAAAAATTATCACCTCTGCAAATGGATTTTTAACAGAAGTGATTGTATTGAAACAGCTCACAAATTCAGGAGAAAGCCACTAGATGCTGGTCCTTGTGTTAATGCAAGAATGGACTCAGTTACCCAGCAGGTGTTCTTGCTTCTGTCGCTTCAGATGAGCCCTCTCAAATATAAATGAAGTAGAAAAAAAAAAGTTACCCGTCTGATTAAGCAAATTAGCTGATCCTTCCAAATTAGACCATCCTTCATTGTCATATGCAAATCTGAAAGGCCAGATCATAGCAGAGAAGTCTCTTTTCGGAACCTCAGAAAAAAAAAAGGAAAAAAAGTCAAGTACAATTTCACTTTAATATATTATACCTTTGTAATCAACAACATCAGATACATGCGTACCATAAAAGATACGCAAGAAGAGACTTTTTAACCAACATTTTCCTAAGAAAGCTTTCAAGATTACAAAAGACTTTAGGGATTTTTGAGAAAAATATGCTATTAACAAGAGAAGAAAAGTCATCATAGTTAAAATGAATTTCATAGAATCATAGAATTGTTAAGGTTGGAAAAGACCTCTGAGATCATCTAGTCCAACCATCAACCCCTCCCCCCCCAAAAAAACCCCAACCAACCAACAAAAAAAAAACAACCACCACCACCAAACACCAAACCACCATGCCTGCTAGACTATGTCCTGAAGTACCACATCTAGACGTTTTTTGAACACCTCCAGGGAAAGTACATTTTGTAAATTTGTACAAGTAACAGTAAATAAATGAACATGAAAGAGACTATGAAGTTTTTCATCTTTCTAAGAGGAACTACCTACTTTTTTCCACATTCTAAGGTACTACAAACCTGGATGAGTTCTACAAAGAAAGCCAACTGTGTATGTCTGTGTGCATGTGTGAATACACGTGTGTGCACATACACACACACAAAATTTCTACTTAGCTCTCTTTCTGCATCTTTTCCTGCATTTGTCATCAGTGATTTCGCTAGCAAAAAAATATACCAACAGGAATACATGTCAAGAGCAAGTTTCAAAGGACTATTTCCAAACTGTCACCAAAAGAAAAAAAAGTCTAATTCATAACTGCAACCACTTGCATCAAAAATTCCATTTTATATTAGTAATCAATTAAATCACAGAATGGAAACACGTTAACTTATATCTGATCAAAACAGCTCTAATTTTGAATTAAAATTACTAAATATGCAAGCAACACACTCAGACAACTTTTAAGTAATCTAAATACTAAACTTTGTGAGCATTAAGCATCTTGTTACTATCACTGCAATATCTAATTTTTTGCCAAACAGAAAACTGGAATCTTCCATTATTTATCCAATTTCCGTAACTAGTTTAAGTCTAGTCTAAGTCAACCAACATTTCAGAGAGGTTCAATACAGAGTTATGCATATAAATATAGAAGCATAGAATTCCTTCAGCTGGAAGGAAAGTTGGGACGTTATCTAGTCAAACTTCCCTGATAAAAGATCAGGCTGCTAACAGTATTGTCCAGTCAAGTTTTGAATACAATTAAAATAAACTCATTTATAAAAGTAAAATTCAAATTGAACGTATGAGGCAAGCATCTCAGTTTTTCAAATTTTTTCTTCCTTCATAGCAGCACTGTAAATCTCCAAAGACCCAGACGTTTCCCACCTTCAAAATGAATTTACAGAATAAACTTTTTGCATCTTCATTTCTGCATTATTGGTGCTGAATACTTGGATATTGGTACAAAGACTTCTTCAGCACCAGCCAACACACCTAAGATCACACATGCATTTTACTGTATATTTGAAAGTTACCCTTTTCACAAACACACTACTCACCCCTTGGCCCAACTTCTTCTGGTAAGTTTTATAACGTAGACCCAGTCCTAGCAAACCAACACCAACAAACAGCCACAATACTTGAAACAGAGTAACACAGAAAAGTTGTTTTTAAAGCAAAAGAAAATAATGTTATTATTGCAGTTAAACAGAACTGGGTACACTGTCATTCTAATGTGTGCTATTCACAGAATGGGGAAAGTATACATTTAAATTTCCACATATACCAGTGATAACACCATGCCAAAGTAGTGTACTTAAGAGTATCTATAAGTGTGCAGAACATCTATATGTGTGTAGATACACTTACATTCTCCAAAATGCAACAGGCTGAGCAGATACAATATACGAAAGGTCCTTGGAACATTTGTGTAAAAATGGTACCTACTGAAGAATTCATTATAGGAGATGAGCAAGAACATCATGTAAACCTTCCAGTGTTTTCCTCTCTGTGTTCCAGGTACGCATTTGTAGTATACAATTTTTATTTTATACTAATACGATGTGTGGAAGAAAACTTAGTTTACTTCACAAGCCTCTAGATGACAGATGTGATCCCTGCCAGACTTCCAGAGCAGTCCTTTGTTTGACATATTCTTGGAAAGGCACTGTGGCTTCTCAGAATGCAAATTCAGAGCTTTCCTGTTGCTCTTGTAGTCTTCCAAATAACTGCAGTGGACACTTAAGAGCTCTCAGGGTTTGGCACACTATAATTCGATGACCAAATCCTTCTGCAGTTATTTCATTTACACAGTAGCATACGGTATCTACAATGATTTCAATAACTCCAGTTTATTTTTTCATCAAATCTTTAAACAGATATGTAATTATTTTTATGCAAGTTTTCTGGAACAATTTTGTGTAAAATTTAAATAAATTTTACCATGGATGATGGCAAATAAAGGACATGCTGTTTACATTAATAAATGTCAAGCAATTTCATACTCTGCCAGATGCAAAGGTGCTTAAAGGGGAAGCTGAGAAACAATACAAGTCTGGACATGATGAATACTTTGAAGTATTTACTTTTCTGAAATGTTTCTGAGTAGTAATATTTAAAACACTTGCATTGGTGCTTACATTGCCTCTAACATGCAGACTCTCAGGGGCCACTTTCTTCTGGCCCCTGAGTATATAGGGTAAAGACCTTCATAAAGATTTCAGACACAGCCCTGAAAAGTGGTGAAGCACTATCATCTTTGTTTTTCATATGAGGCAAAATGAGGTATGCAAATAAGTTAATTGATCCAAATTCACAGAGGAAAAAAAAGATGCAGGAATTTGAACCTTCAGCATCCTGACTTCTGTAGGGTTAGCATGCCCCAAATCCTAGCAATTTTTTCCTTTACCTCATAATATTGACAGACTTTTTCCTTAGAAAAAGGAAGCTAACAATGAAAACACATCTGAAGTCCAAATGATTGTAGAGAAATACTTAAAAACATCTTTCCAGAGGTTTATAAGCGAAAAAGTAGTAAAACCTCAAACATTTTCATTTTTCTACAAAACCTAAGGGAAAAAGCAGATCTCACACATATAATCTGGAAAGCTAGGACCCCTAGGCATAGTTCATAGGCAGGAGACGACAAAGGTTTCCTGAGGATAGGCCTGGTCTGAACATGCAGCAGGGTGTCAGGATTGTGTAGTGACATCAGCCACCACAGGCTTTACAGGACTGCATCCTCACGGAGGAGCATCACATTATACAGCAGCTCCTGTGCCAGCTGAGTCCCATCCCACTGCCAGCCAGTTCACACAGCCCTATAAAGGGTGTCAAACTGAACTGCTTCAAAATCAACACACCGAATGGGCTGAGAAATCATTCATATCTTTTGTATGCACCTGTAATAAATCCCAAGATCCAGAGAGGCCTCCTCCTCAACTGCCAAAATGAAATCACAAATGATGTGAAATCCATTTTTGCATTTTCTTTTTTTCCCGGTTCATTTTTTTGGTCTCCATTTAACACACTCCATGAGGAATAGCCTCTCTCTCAACCGTAATCACAGTTTAATCAGCTCCTCAGTTAGTATATGCCATCATTAAAACTGGAACTAGGGCAATACCAACTACAAGCCTGGCTCTAAGACTATCACCAAAAAAACATTCTTAAATCATCTGAGCAAAACACTCCACTACTTTACTCTTCTTCCTCAGACAATATTCCTACAGTCATGGAAGAAAGGAAATAAAATTATACTTACATAGTTTAATATAGTTTTTACTCTTTTTGAATAGTGGCTTTTGGTTGCTTTTCACTTCAAAGATAGAGCTAAGGTCTTTCTTGGGTCCTCTTAGAAAGACTACGCCAATACATAACATTATAAACCCTGTAAAAATAGAAGTCAGTAGTTTTTTCATAGAGCTTTAATGCACCATTTATAAACTCCCAGCTGTTGTGTTATATTCAACCTTATGGCTCCAACAACAAAGACAATTCAAAGCACAGAGATACATGTCATAACCAATGTAGTAATGCAGGCAACACGAGATGTATTGACAGAGAAGATCCTACTTATCATTGTCACAGTATTCACCTCAACTATGCCTGCAGCACTTCAAAAATTTTTAATTTACACTGTTGTATTTCATAGAATCATAGAATTGTTAAGATTAGAAAAGATCTCTGAGATCATCTAGTCCAACCATCAACCCAAAACACCATGTCTACTAAACCATGTCTTGGAGTGCCACATCTACGTGGTTTTTGAACCCCCCCAGGGATGGTGACTCCACCACCTCCCTCGGCAGCCTGTTCCAATGCCTCACCACTCTTTCAGTCAAGAAATTTTTCCTAATATCTAATCTAAACCTCCCCTGGCACAACTTGAGGCCCTTACCTCTCGTCCTGTTTGTCATAAGCATTCCTTCCAACAAAATGAGCTAGTGACATTAAACATCCCACTAATGATAAATATTTCAAAAAATTATTTCAAATTAGTAGTATTGCAATAAGAAGTCAAAGCTAAAAGATTATTTAAAATGCCCCTGAACACCTGTTTCACACAAAAATAATGAAGTTCAAAATTATATTGGTTGGTTGGGGGAGGGGGGTGTGTGTTTGTTTGGTTTTTTCTTCCAAATAAGCTGCTGCTAAGATTTAATACACCTGAAAACAGCCTTATTAATCCTTCTTTGTGCTGATGACTGAAGAGCAGACCTAAAAGTATCTAGCCTAAAGGCCCCTTCACATTATGAACTCTACTCTGGACTACAGTGAGCCCCAAAATACAGTCCACCTTTGTGTTAGGCTCAGCACAAGGGGGACTAGTGACACTAATGCAACTTGCAGCTGTTCTTGCTCTTCCCTTGCAACCCAGCAGCCTAAGGATCATGATATTACCAGATAACTTTCTGGCCCCCAGCATTGGGCTGTATTGGGTGCTCACTGAGCAATCCTCAGAACCTGTCTCATTATTCACTATGGAAATGCAGAGATATTTTAACTCTGCTGGTACTACTGGATCCCACTACTGCACTTTTTATCACGTTTCTTCCGTTAGAGAAATATTTGTTTAAAGGCATGTTTTCCCTTCTGCCATTCATGTAACAATTGGGAGAAAAATAAAAAGAAAAATATTTTAATCCTTTGATCTGGGGCAAAGTAGGAAATCTTTCAGCAGACCTCTCAACCTTTGTGTATCCTAACATCAACTTCCACAGAACCTCAAGCACACTTAGCCAGCACTCTCAAGCAAATATTGATTTGCAGTAGAGTTTCAGGGTATTACGTCAAAAAAGCTAGCACACGGTAGATAAATTATCCTGAAATGGTTCCAGGCCCCTATGGACAACTACAACTCTCAGCTAAGTCCAGTGCTTTCGAAGTTTACTAGAATTAACCTGACAAGACATATTACAGAACCTTAAAATAACAGCTTGACGCAAAAATAGATTGTTGATTGTAGATATCTATTATCTTTGCAAATGAACTGCACTGTCACCAAGATACAAGTAACACATTTTTATATAGGAACTACAAAAGCAATTGCTCAACAGTTTGTTCTGAAACAGCGTAAGCAGACTGCAGCAGGTTGGGAGACCGGTTTAACATGGCAGCATCTTGTATTCTTGTGCTCCAGAGCCAACAGAAGCAGCTGTGCTTTGTAAGAATAGACAACTAAGCACACCTATAGATACATTTTAAAAGCTAGTAAGCTATTTGAGTGCATTAACTGTTGCAATGCACTGTGATGGTATCTTTTCAATAGGTAGTTCAGAGTAATAGTACAAGCTCTTTTCCCACCCCGTACGAGCTAAAGCATCCAATTACCTGCAATGAAAACATGGGAGCATAATGAATTGGATAAGAGCTCTACTGGAGTAGGTATATGTCCTTAATATCTTTGTGGCATAGTTAGTTAACTACAGAAATCATGTTTTATTTCAGAATTATAGCAGCAGATGAAATAACCATTACTCAGAATTTTCTTATTGTCCTTAATAGGTACATTAGTTGTAGTGAAAGTATGCAAACCAGAAAGCTGATTCTAGTGCAATGAAGAAGGGGGCACACAAAAAACCTTTCCCAAAGGGAGACTGATTCAAAGCCATTAAAGCTGATGGAAGACAGAGGATCCGACCCCTTGGCATTATGTTACATCACAGTGAAGCAGCACAGAAGTTTGGAATATAATGGTCTTACTTTCATTGTCACTTTTCCTGGTGCAGTTCCCTACCCAAACCGCGGCAAGAGAAAGGCAGGGTACTGGACAGGAGGAGAAAGCAAGAAATAGCACTTGCACCTGCAAGAAACCAGAAGAAAACAAGCAGTTTGCCAGAAAGCCAAGCTGTAAGGGACAAAGCGCAGCAACAAATACACAATCTCATGGTATAATTTGCAAATCTTTGATAAGCAATGGGATGGCATCAAAAAGACAGAAAACTGGATTCTGAGATAGAATGTAAACTCATGTAGCGGCTTCAGCTGAGATGGGTTCAGTTCACAGCTTTCTTTTTACCAAAGAGAAAGTTAGGGCCACCATCATCTTCTTATCCAGCCAGGATCATGCCAGGTGAATTAAGCACAAGTGTGTATTTCAAAGAAAGTGACAGAGAGGGATTTTATAGAACAGCTTTTCTTTTGTCAAAACATTAGTCAAGAAAGCATTTGACACGCCTCTACCACATGCCTTCTTATGTAACTTCAAAATTAACTGAGATAACTGCTGGACCCCCAGTGTGCTTTCAGAACAAAGAAAACTGCAATAAATATAACAGAACTCTCCTCAAAACATAACAAACTGAAACTCTGCATGTGATTGCTGTAATATATGGAACACCTATGGAGACTAAGAAACTGGAGTAATGGAAAGTGGTTGCAAAGACATTTAAAAATCTAAAAGCATTGGAGCAACAAGTCAAGCACAGCATTCATTAATCCTTTTCATTTTAAAATGCACCACATGCTTAGCCCAAGATATCATACAGCATTGTTTAAATATAATTAGTGAAATATGCCTTTGAAACACATTAGTACCTATTAAGAAAATAATTCTGGAGACAAAAATCAGAAAGGGTTGGTTTCATTTCCACCTCCCCACCTTCATCAAGGGATCATTTTGCTAAAACCTTTCTATTTGCTCATCTCAATTCTTCCTCATTGGAAAGTACCTGACAATTTCTTTTCTTCCTCTCCTGTTTGCAAGTTTCTGACACTGCAGGCTTATCAATGCTCCTCCAAACATGCTGGCATGCCCACAAAGCATAAGGTAGAGCTACATGGAAATGAAGCTCAGGTCTCAAATGCAGACTAGCTAGATCAGCAGGATGCTGCACTTTGCTCCTCAGAGCAAGGCTAAATAATGCACTGAATTGTGCTGTCCCAGTAGCACAGCCCTCATAAAGCCCCAAGTTTCCAGAAACTACATTGTTACCTGCGGTACCATACTGCTATCTCAGATAGCTAGAATACAGGTGCGTTCGCACCCTGGATTGCAGCCATATTTTTAGGGTGACTGATTAACATACCTCTTCCTCGGTTGTGTACTCAGTTATCAGACTTTTTTCACTTTGCCATTTTCCCTCAACTGAATTCCATTTTTTGCCCACATCTTAAACTATTTCTAACAGTAAAGAAACAAGTAGATTATTTTTTTGCATGTCTGACTAATTTTCTCATAGAAACTCTTACTATAGTAAATCAAATAGAAGCTGAGCATTTGGAAAGACTATTTATACACTAGATACGTTTTAAACATCTGACTGAGGCTAAAGCAAGCATATTTATATTTGTTCATAGCCATAAATGTACCTAAAAGAAGATGGGAGCTTTCTCTAGCATAAATTCCTCCAGGTACAAATTTGTAAGCTGTACACCATACACAGAAGAATAATTCAAGAACGTAGGCAAACATGGCTGTACTCATGGCTTTCCCGGGATGCGGACAGCTGACAAAGCATCCAGCCAGCTGAGGCCACACACACATAGTAAAGACAGCAAGAATGTTGCCTGCAACAGCAGCACTCCAGGTCTGTAAATAAAGGAGACCAGCCGAAGATGTTAAACCTGGGAAGGGATAGAAAAGAAGAGGGTAAGTTACAGTCAGGTATATTATCTGCCACCTTCTTATTCACATTCTGTCTAGGAGAAAAAGAGGTTCTGGGAAGTATAACTGTGCTTTGCAGCCATAAGAACTACATCACTAGAAGGACAGTTATTCCCCATAGCCAAAGACAGCCTCTTACTTTTCCCAACATCTCATTCTCTTACAGATCGCCTATTCAGCTGAAAACAGTGCAGCAAAGAGCACAGAAACATCACAAAGAGCCAAAACTGAACAGTTTTGCTTCCACAGAGGGATGACGCAGGTTTTTTGTCATGAACCTCCTTTAACATAATATAGAAAGAATCTAATAGGTTAGTGTGAAGAGAAAACGTATCTTTTCCTGATCTCCTCTCCCTTTAGATAACCATATGATGGGCAAGAAAACAAGTGTTAATCTTTTACCAACTGCAAGATCCTTGATTTACCACACTGTCTTTGTGATGGGATTTTACCCCAAACAGAACATTAACAACCACAGAAACTCGCTATAACAGGACGACTTAATTTTAAAACTTTATTGTAGGTAAGAAAATGTTTACTAACCTTCACATCACAAGAGCAAATGTATAGAAACAGTTTTAATATTTTGCTCTTATGCATCAAGGTTCTGAGCATTTTAGAGTATAATGCTTGAATCGGCTAAAGAACCATTCTGTATTTGTTTTAAATTAGCAATCTGTGTGCATCAAAAGTCAAATGCTCATACTCGCATTACAATCTGTACGCATGTTTCTTAAAACTAACACCTGCACCAAAAGGTAAAATATCTGGGCAACTGACAGTTTAAGCATTGCCAACTCTTGTGCCTTTATTGTGACTTTCCTGATAGTCGGTATATTTTCGTGCCCAACTAGGAAAAACTCAGTTTGCATTAAATTTCTTATCTTCAAGGTTGTGGAAAATGACTTGAAAGTGTCGGCCCTTAAGTGGTCCAAAAGAAGGTGAATAAGAAAAAAGCAAAACATAACTCTTCATTTCCTTTGGTCTCTGCATTTTGATAATTCAATTTATTATTAAACATTTGTAGGAAGTAACGCTTTGTCTTCTTGATAGAAACATCTACAAACAATTGGCTAAGGCCAAAAAAGACGCAGATTTATGTTTTTATTAAACAGCACTTATACCACTAAATTTCACTCAGATGGGCCTACAAATTAAACCAAGCTGCATCCATCCACCCATGCTGAGAAGGTACGGAAAAAACACCTCTCCACAGTTCAAGAGCAGAATTATTTCCATCTCCTCCTACTTGCTCCATGCATAGCTTGCTCCACAGCACAGCTATACCATCCTCCTGAAACTAGATGCCCAGATCCAGCACTTGAATCCCTCTTCCCACCACCCAAGACCCACTGTATGCAGACTGATTCACAGATCTATTGCTCCAACAGAACTGCTTTGATGTTCATACTATTCTACTGCCTGGAGATCTTGCAACTAAGGACACAGGAGGCAAGCTTGCCTCCAGGTGAACGTCTCATTAAATTACAAGTTATTGTGCCTCCTGCGGAATCGAGAGGCTTGTGTCATCTCAACCCCATAACCCTAGACGTAGCCTTACAGAATGCAGATGGTGAGAACTGAGACACTACTCATGGGAACAGAACCTCAACAAGGGCTTCTGAAGAGAACAACGCTGCTCTGCAATGTCCTGGAGATTTGGTCTGTAACCCTTAGTCAACTGGTCAGACATATGTACAGTACAGTCCGTGACAGAGAAAAAGACGCTTTGATTAGCAATGGACTTTTCTATGATGTGGTGTAGGGTGAGAGGGCTGGAGTAAAAGGAATAAGGTAATAGAGACAAAAATTCTGCTCAGGGTTTGCGCCTACCTACAAGAAACCAGGCAAAACTGATGACAGAAGACCAGCTCCAAAATGAAAGCATCAGTCCATGAGCCAGGCCCAACAAAACTGTACCTCTAATAAAACAATAAGGAAAAGGAAATCACACATTAATACAATCTTATAAACACCTGGTGGTGAAAAAGAAACTTCTAGATATACCAACAAGGATGCTTGGTAATATTTTATAATCCTTTCATTCTAAACAGAGCTCAGTTGGAGCACAGAATATCTTTATCTCACGCCTGCCACATTTTCTCCCCTTTACTGGACGTAAAAAACATCCAATTGAAAATAATAGCAGTTTGTCATAATGTACAAGTGAGCCATGTTCGGCAGCAGCACTCCACTGAAGTACTGGGTACAAAAGGCAAAAAGAACTCAGAGAAAACGAGAGGGAGGAATCCACCCCAAACAGAAGTATTTTCTTCACATCAAATAGGGGATCCTACAGCATCTAATATGACTGTCAGTCCTGGGTAGCTCTTGTGTGCACTAATTCCAGATTTTTAACTACCTCACCTGCCACTACAAGTAGTTGACTCAGAATAACTAATCTGGTCTCTTTGTAGATTTTGGAACCCGCATAAGCAACACACAGAACTAAGACTAAATTTGTACTAACCAAAACTTCTACAGGAGTGTATCTTTTAATATTGCACAGTTTACTTTTACCTGCATGCATCTCTGATGTACAGTATTTCCTACCATCACCTCTCTGAAGTCAACTGCTAGATTAATTTACTGCATATTATAGATGTGTTTCATTCATAAGACCATAAGTCCTAATTTAAAAATTGTTTTGCAATGTGGCAAATCAAGTTTTTTATTGCTGAAATAAAAAACATTCTGTTAGAAAATGTTAAGATTTATTGGTATAGACACAATGCTCAGAGGTATCTGAAAGCATGAATGAATCCACAAGTCCTCTGTGTGAAGTACCTCATACCCACTTTATTCTATATAAGTTGTTATACCATCGTCTGGTTGAGTTTTAATTTGTCACGCACTACAGCACCAGCTTTTGATTACTGTTTTGCTTAAATTATAATAATAAAAACACACTTACCCATATGGATTAGGATCTGGACCTGTATGTGGATGTCCGCTTACTGCCCATCTAGAAATTAACGAGACCTCCCCAAATATCCACAAGGTGAGGAACATGAGGCTGCCAAAAGCAATCCCTGACAAAAACCAGTGAGGGTGGGAAACAGTCACTCTAACTGCATTACCAGTTTTGTTTGCTTCTTGTTTCCTCTTGTCTCCACCTAGGATAAGAATAGAAATATAATGGAGCAAACTGTCAAATCCTATTAGAAAGGGTTACTGAGAAAGAGAAATGGTCAAGATCACAAAATTACCAGAATAAATTGCTGGCTTAGACACAAAAGCTAACTTATCTGATCATTTGTGGAAAGCAGTAAGACAAAAAATCTCTAATAACATTCCTGGGCCTGTGAGGAAAAACCACTCACCTTAAGTGTACAAAAATGGCAAGCTCCCCATATGATTATTCTTCATACTACTTCATTTAAATAAATAAATTGGCTTTGAAAATCAGCAGAAAAATTATTAGAATTTGTTCATAGGATTCTGTTCCCTGAAACTCTAAGCTCTGATAAGAACAAAACCCAACGTTTTCAAAGAAGCCAGAAATAAACACCCTTCTTTCTCTTCTCCTTTTTCTGTGCACTTTAGATCCTCTCTCATCTAAGGAGAAAGCAGCACCTTTAATTGCACAGACATATTGCTTTTTCATCTAGGAAGACGACAGATTCCCTTTCTAATCTCCTGCAGTAGATTCCTTTTCTAAGTTGTGATGAAAGCCCAGGCTTAATTTATGTCAAGTAATGCAAGTCTACAAACAATACACACGATGCCAATTTATACCCACTTACATATAGATAAGGTGTTATCGTTCCATTAATTCATATACTGAAAAGGAAGGAACTTCTGAGGATTCAACATGAGCTGCCTTAACTAACCAACTCAACCCCGCTGTCTTCCTTGGCAAAGCTACCTTCAGCCCCCACTGCTGTGTACTCTGTCCAGATGCTCCAAGAACTCAGGCAAACTTTGACCAGGACAAGTTGTCCACTCTTCCAACTCTTTCTGTTTATTTTGCCACATCAGTTGTTCCCCAGCTTTGTCCCGCCTCCCTTTCTTTGTCAAAGGATATGCACTGGCAGAGAAACTCAAAGAGCAGACTGAATTAAGAAAATAACAGAAATACCACAGATGTGTCATGTTGGAATGAGGATAACCCCTTCTGGGTTTTATTGGTCTAGGTTAGGCCTTTGTTTGCATTTCTGTCACGTTATTGATACTGCAATTAGTTGGCAATTCCAACACCAACTTACTACAGCTTGTATGAATTGTGATATCAATTCTGCCAGGTTATGGGCAGAAGGAAGTACCCCATGGTTTCCAAAGTCTGCAATGCTCATGCATCAGGTCTAAAAACAGACTGTACTGGGGAAAAAAAAAACAACAAAGAATCAAAACCCAGTGACACATAGGTAGGCGTACCTTAGGATGTTTTCGTAACTGCCATCTTTGCTGTAATATGCTTACCTGAATGAATTCGCTCCACTGCTGCTATAAACCCAATTGCCAGTATGACAGTATTGGCAGCCTGTGAGCTCCAGACTGGGTTTAGTGATGTATACCAGATGCGGAGAACAAGAAGCATTATCTTGCCTAGCATGAAGCCCCATATCCTGATGAACCTATAAGAATCAGTTTTTGAAATGGTGACGCATTTGAGAAAAAAAAAAAAATCCTAACTTCTCACGGGGAAAAAAAAACAAACCACCTTTTAATATAAAGAAATGTCAGTTATAATCCCAATAGGATAAGAAAATACCTTTGTAAACTGTTTCCTGACCACCATGTTACTGTTTGAACCAGCAATGAGGAGGAAACACCTGCAGCCAAGATGAATAGTCTAATTGAAGCATTTGGTGCCTGGTATGATGCTAAGCTTCCTACAAACAAACACACACATACAGAGGTTGCTTTAATGGGCAATAGAGACCAGGTAATAAGGATTACCTGTGCATTACTTCAATCTTGTCTGTAATTCAGATGGCTACACCATTTACCTAAAAACACATGACACTACACCTTTTTAAACAAACTAAAGAAATGCAGGTATGGATAGAAACTGGGTATATGAGACATTATAGCAGTTACCATTTTCAGGAAAAAAAAAATGATGAAGCAGTTATCCAAGACTGCCTTAATTTAAGTACTTATGGTCACTGATTTCATAAATAAGATATATGGATAAAATATCTAAGCATACAGATATTCCTGAACCTCAGTCATAACTTACACGACTCAAAAGCCATAAAATTTTATGGATGGTGTCTGCTTCTTTCTAAAAAGGATATGGCTTTTGCCACAGTGCCATTAAAAAAAAAAAAAAGCCATAAAAGTAAATGCACTGTGGCAAAAGCCACATGCTTTTTAGAAAGGAGCAGTCACCATGCATTGCACAAGGATTGGTAAGCAATTACCTTAGTGGGTGTGAGCAAGGCTTTCTCTGGCCTAGCATCTAGTCTCAGAGCAGTCATTAGCAGCCTGTATCATCTTGTTGCTGGAAACTGTCACTCCCCCAGCCACTGAAAGAGACCGTGCACACGGATCTCTGCCATTTCCCAGGGCACAGTGACCTCACCTTTACCAGCGGTTTTAAACTCTGCTAGCAGGTTTCCAATTCAAGTGACTATGGGTCACAGACATTCTTGTCATTTCAGTCAGTGTGGCAAATTCTGGCCCAGGACCAGTGACAAACAGCAGGAGAAGCAACATCATTTTGCTACCAGCGATTCGCTAAGTTGGTATGAGTCAAACTTGAAGAGATGTTAAGCAAGGAAGGCCAGAAATGGAGCTGCTGATTCTGGCAATGCATGCTAGGAATCCTCCAACTGTCTATTCGCGCATTCTGCTGAGAGTAGAAGATGCAAAGCTTAGAGCAAAGATGGTAAAATGAAATTAATGTGTAGTGAAGATGTACTTGTATGGACTTTAGCAGAGATTGCACGTACAATGCACACAGATTTCTGCCACCAAGTTGTGCTGATATCCACAACTCTTCCTCTTCAAATCTTTCATCACTTTTGCTAGCCAGATTAAAGCTAGTGTGGGTTTGCCTACTTAGACACACCTTTTGTTGCTGAGCAAGTACACCCAAAATGTAAATATATCCATCAAAACATGCAAATTTACTGTGTGTTGTCTGACGATACAGATTCAAGTGGACATTACGACAGGGGTAGTTCATTGTTGTGTTTTTTGTTTGTTTTTTTTTTTTTTTTAAATAGAACACAAAATCAAGTACTATGAAAGGATACAGAAATTAAAACGGAAGTTTCTGAGAAAATAAAGCTTCTTGAAAAGGCAAAAAGGAAGATAATGATGAATAAGAGAAGAGCCTTTTTCATCGAAACCAAAAAAATACAATCCCCTAAATATTCTGGTTTTTGCTAAGCATGAAGAATTTCCAGGTTTTTTGACTGTGAAATTGAAGACTGACTATTTCCAGTGGAATGGGGTGGAGCATGCATGGGTGTTGTGGTTCAGCCTGTGTCGGCAACCAAGCACCACTGCTTGCTCACCCCTCCTATCCCAGTGAGATGGAGGAGAGAATTGGAGGAGCAAAAGTAAGAAAACTCATGGGTTGAGATAAGAACATTTTAATAATTGAAATTTAAAAAAAAAATGAAAAGGAGAACAGCAAGGGAGAAAGAACACCAAA
>VZTL01041081.1:2279-20893 GCA_013400535.1 Scopus umbretta
ATCCATTAAAAGGGAAAAACTGTCTTTCTGCTTCACACTCAAGGATATTTCCTGCACGTGTGTGTGTATGTATATGTATGTGTGTACATATATATAAGCACAAGAAGGTGTCCATGCTTTTTTCCCAGAGGAAAAAGATGCATTTCCTTGATAAATCTGCATGTGAGAGAAGATCCTGACAATTAGATACTCTCAGCAGCTGTGGAGCCTCTGGCTATTGGAGACAGGTTTAACCCCTGAGTTGCCTGCAGCTGACAGGGCTTATCTACTTGGTTCAAGACTATTGAATTGGCTTCTTGTTTTTCCCACTAACACTCTTTTCTTGGTGCATGAAGCATGAGCCCATGTAAAGTCCCATTCAACCTTCTTCAAAGGTCTGAGTCAGGTTTTATTCCAAGAAGTAATTGCACAAGAAGTTGGTTTTGGTGTGTAGTTAGACAGTTTTTGTCTTTTAATATACCAGTAGGGTTCCAGCCCTGTTTAGCTTCCTCTTCCACTGCAGTCACTCTATCTGCTTCAAAACAATTGTGCAATCAGATTTTTTTTTTTTTTTCCATATCTGGGAACAAAAAGGTCAAAAAAGGGGCATAATTGTTAATGTACAGCTACAGCCTGTACATTAAACATATAAACAGAAGCTACAACCTGTAGGAGTTATGAACAGGAGACAAAGACAAACATTGATGTGTAGTCAGATGAGAATTTATGTCAATCTGGTTATAATCTGTTGCGTCAAAATGGTAAGTAAAATGTGGAACAAGAAGAAGAGCACCTTGACATTTTGGCTGTTGTGATGATTCACTCACCTGTTTATGGCATGCTCATGTAGTGCTAGGTACTTCCAGATGTTCAGGAAGATATAGATACCACCTGTTTCTCCAAGGATGAAGGAAGACTAAGTTTAGGACTACAAGAAATGGAGCATTTTTAGAAATGTCTTCTAGATGAATGGGAAATGAACTCAGGCATATGGTAATATGTTTGAAGGTTGTATCATAAAAGAATGCATAGCAAGGTTGTGCAAAGAAGCTAACGGGTTGATAGACCCTGGAGGAGGTAACACTGGTAAACAGAAAACAAATGTAATGGAATAGAGCAAACACAAGTTGTGAAGCAACCTCATGTGGAAGGAGTGGCATGGCTGTTAGACAAGCTGCCTGCTGTGGAAAATTACCAGTTAGCTGTGATCTGTGTTAATGTGGGGTTAATCCTGCACTTGCTTAGGATTTGGTATGAGGTAGAAGTTGAATAGGTCCGGGAGGCAAATAAAATAGAAGTGATGCAGTGGCTGTGTGTTATCAAAGAGTAGAAGAGGAAAGGGTTATAGAGCTGATGTTCTGCAACAATGATTATACGTGATATAGTTGGATAATTTTCTGTTTAATAAGTGAGGCATAATTCAGGTCTTTGTTCTTAGTTTTTTAACCATGTCAGCTCATTTAGTCATTCACAGGTCACTTATGATGCACTATATTTGTGGCCTTTTGTGGAATTATTTTGTGAGAAATTTTCCCATGTGTTTGCTGCTTCCATTTAGATCACTTCTCTGATTTTATATGACGTATTTTGAAAAGATCCTAAATAAATCACTTGGATTAGAGTGCTTCCTATACTAGAACTCTAGTTCACATACAGCCCTCAAAGTCAGAATAATTCTCATCCAGTCCCAAAGACAGTAGTTAGTCTGAAAAACTTTCCAGTTTATCGAAGTTCAGGTACAAGTTCAAACAGACATTTCAGGACTACCTCTGGTATAGACCTAGATCCAGAGTCAACCTCAAAACATTTAGGGATTCTGTCATCACCCAGATATTTTGAATAAGTTCATGTTTTGCTAGAAATGCATCTTGGATTTTCAGTGAAACTCCTTTTATTCCCTTCTAGGGCAGTTACAATTTCATTAGACAGATTACTTAGGCAATACATTGTATTTGTTTCCTTTAGGCCCAGTTTCTCTTTCTGTCCCTCTACTGTCCTATGGATCTACATGAAGATTGTCAGTTAATTGCTAGTAAAACAGGAAACAAATTAGAATTTTCTTCTCTTGCCCAATTGCTCATTAGAAGACAAACTTCAAGAAACAGGGCCAAATCTAGAAATTATTTAGTTCAGAGAGGGTTTTGTGCCAGTGGGGCTCAGCTGTCTTAGTTCAGAGTAGTCTCTGACCCATGATTTGTAAGGAATAGTGAAAAATTGCCACAGGAAGGAAAATACCATGTTTACTGGATTTTAATTTAAGGCATAAATGAGGACGTGATTCTCATCAAGAATGTAAATTCCAATTTGCTTTCACAAATGACGTGGAACTTGAATACTAAGTTTTCTTTAGAACTTCCTGGTCTTGAGAGCTACTAGACAAGGGAAACCCCTTGAAGTCAAGTGAAGTATGCATGTTTTTTAATAAAGGGACCTATTCTCTATTCATTGCTTACCTAGGGTAACTGCTAACTGGCTCTTATGGATTAGAAACTGATTGTGTCTCTTCAGTTCCTATGAAAATTGAGTGTGTTGAGTACCTGCCTGAAATAACCTCCTGCGATATTTCGGGGTGTTTGTTAATGTCACAATGACAAGCAATTTTTTATAGCTTTAAATGTGTTGTTTTTTACTCTTTTAAAAGTTTTCAGATACTTCTTTCCCTATTGACTTTTCCCTTTCTATTTACCAAGTCATTGACTTTTTACAGTTTCCTCTATCTTTCTAAATGGGATGCCTTTTTCTTTTCTTTTTGTCCACATACCTCCATAACTGGTAACTGTGAATAATAATCAGGTTTGTGCTCTTTTCATGCCAAATTCTACCTGTTACATACAAGAATTATAAAGTAATCAGAAGTCAAAACGAATTCATTTAGACATTAATTTTGTCTGCTGGGTAGAGTTTAAGTTTAGCTGCTGTGTCTGCACATACTGATTTTCATTCATTCATCTAAAGAAATTTAATTTACTTAGCCAAGGCTATTTGCCTTCCTCATATGCATATATACGTGTATATATACACATAAATGCATATATTAATGTATACATAAACATTTAGTCAAAGTGTTCTGTAAATGTATGAAGCACTTGACAGACGTGTGGTATGCATGGTTTGTAGGCTCTGTTTTGAATCTCTGGCTGGTGGTGTGGGAGAGGGCTCCATCCCCTACTGTAGCATCAGCCTGGGAACATGATGTGTGGCTTTCTGCTGCCTGCCTTTGCGTCTCAATAGTACTGCTTGGGGCAGTACAGGGGCTGCATATCCCAACTTCTGGCAATGCTAAAAGCCCGTAAATAACCACTGAGTTATAAATTGGAGTAGGACTTCAGCTCCCTGAAAAACTAGGAACTCAGAGCTAACGTTATTCCCTGCCCTCCTGAAGTGTTATTTTAGGGTCATGTCTCTTGTGGCTTTTATCTCAAACAGCTGAAATAGTCCAGTAGACTTCAATAGTCAATAGGAGTTCATTCCAAAGTGTCCATTGCACAAGAGAAAGTACAAGCAACAGTGGGAGTCACTGAAGAGGGGGCAATTCAGAAACACAGTCCAGGAATTTTTCGTCTTGACTGGCTACAAATTATCATGAATACTTTGGTGGGTTATTTTTATGGGACTGTTCCTAGAGTAACCTGAAAAATTGGCAGTCTGAATAATCTATGTATTCGTACTTAAATTTTTTCTTCTAATTTATAAATTTTCAGTTTCAAAAAGGGCTATTCTGAAGAATGATAGTTACAAAAAATGTAAAAAAATGATCCAGAATTGCAAACTAGTGAAGAACAAACATGGAAAAAAATACTACACTGCCCTCTTTGCTTGATCTCCTGCTCTCTCCCCAAGCTGATTGTATAATACAGTAAATATTTTGCAACTCTGTTGTGAGTCTTCCCCATTTTATTGGCTCCAGCCTTGGCTGGCTCTGGTTTAATATGAAAGTGGTTATGCTTATGAGCAGGAGAGTTTGCAGACAGCCACTTACATGTGGAATTACTGTACTATCTTTTCAATAGAAAATAACATTTAGAAATCTTTCTGCTGTGAAGGGACAGAGTGGGCAGCAACCCACAATCATGCTAGTAATCATATAGTAGGGAGGTGGGGAGCAGCCTGTCAGCTGTATGTATTTGGCTTTTACTTCTGACTCTGTTCCTGGTGGTGAGGTTCCTGCAAAGTAAATTAGGCTTACAAGTAAGTATTATTATTAGTATTCCTGTCCAGAGGAGAAGTCTGAAAGAAAGTGATGCAAACTGATTGAAAATATATTCCTGTCGTAAAATCAGTGAGAATTAAGACTCTTACTGTGACCTGAGTTTACTACCAGTGACTATAGGAGTACTCAAGTAAAGCTTAATTTTATACAGCTAGAAAACAGTAGGCAAATAACTGTCACTGTTCTATGGCTTTCCATAGTGCTACAGTCTCACTAGTTGCTTGAATCTTTTGTGTGACTTATGGAAAGCCTGGGCATGATTCTTCACTTCCTCATATGTGACACAGTGGTTTGTGTCTCTGTGATTGAGGAAAATGACCAGTCCCATCAAGGACCCTTTTAGGTGGTGTTTCCAGCAGGTCTGTTTCAAGTTTGGCAGTTCTAAATAACAACCTCTGTACAATAAAGCTAGAGACAGAATTGTTTCTTGGTTACAGCACTACCTTTTAAAGCTTGTTATTTGTTAATGCAGTGTTTGAAGGTATCCTTGGGCAAGATAGGGAGGGCACAGCTTTGTAAGAATGGCTCTGATGGATTGCTTCTAACCTGACACTTTGGCACGTTGCAAAATGATCCTTTAGATGTAGGAAATTTACCTTAAATTATTTCTGTCCTTCTAAAGGAGATCTTGCAGATGACTCTGCAAGTGTAAGCCGTCTTGGTCAGAACATGTGATGTGACACACAGCAGGGCCAAAATCCAAAAAGCAGGGCCAAATCCGGAGCTAGCATAATTCAGTATAGAACTTGTGGCTGTAGGGCTTAGCTGATTTAGTTCAGTTTAATTTTAATTATTCTTGTTACCTACAAGTTGTCTTAAAATGAATGAAGATTAAACTAAGGCATCAGTAGCAATGGCAAAAATAAGGTCAAAAGTGTGTTGGTTTTGTAGTGAATAATGTAAAAAATTGTTTCAATGGAATTCTAAAGGTTATTGTAAGGCAAAATCAGAATGCTGTCTGGGGACAAGCATTTTATGTAAATATGCAATTAGTGTATGTAGAACACTGCTGAAGCATTATGACCGTAGAGAATATATATTTTTTAACTCTGAGATTAATGACCACAATATTGCTTATATTAAACCTGTTTTATACCATTATTTCCAGGCTGATTCACTCAGAGTGAAAAATTAATCACTTAATCTCTCTGTGTCTGAGTTGTTAAGTTTGAAATTAAAACAATAATTTGGCATACCTGCTGCTTCTACCACTTTTGTCACAGCCTACTGCTTTTGAAAGTAGATGTCCAGTTGTTTAGCAGCAGTATTTTTCAGACATTCATTTGGAAATTCCTGACAAATGTTGAGTTGCATGTGCATAGGCTGACTCTGCATTATCTGTGCAGTGCATCTAAAGCACACCAGACACAGAACTAATTGATGGAAACAAAAATGCTGGCAGATGTTTGTCCAATCCTTTGTCTGCCTTGTCTATTTACACAAGTTTTCCATGCCTGTCACTTATTATGTGTTTGTACATCTACCACACTGGGGCCTTTAGACAGCACTGAAGTAAAGCTGGTAAACAGTAATACAGTGAAGGTTTTCCTCCCTCGGTGGAAAGCAACCATTTCGAGGCATATCACTTGACAGGAGCTTTGTGAGATAAGAAGTACCTGAAAGAATGTTGCAATAAAACAGATAAAATGGTTCTCCAGTTCTTTGATGTTTGTAGTATAAATGACGCTGGTGCAGTATTTACTGGAAGTAATTACTTTTTCAGTTGTTACCTTCTTCCCTCTAAAAATAAAGAACAGATCTGGGCAGAACAGCCAACAGCAAAGCTTTTCTGAATCTTAAGCGTGATGTCTGGTTACAGGTTATAGATACTAGCTGTGTAGAAACGGTAGCTGGAATGTCTCCAGCCACTAATCTCTTCCAAAATGTGAGCCTTTTGAATCCGTAGCCAATATTATATACTGACATGCTATCCAGGTACTGAGTTTGACAGAGCTAATAATACTATTTATACGTATAATTATTGAAATTACCCATACTCTTTTAGTTTAATGGTGTTCAGTAAATTGGCATGCATAATTTATACATCATTGCTGTCAACCATCAATCCAAATGTAAGACAGCAACATATAAACTGAATGACAGAATAAAGTGTTTATGAGTTTATTCAGGACAAGATCACCATAAACTATGACACTGGAAATTTTCATATCATTTTTTCAGTATTTGTCTGAAATAGGGTGCTGTCTGTGGGATTTCATTTGTTGCATTAGTATAAAACCTGTTCAATAAACAATTTAGGAGACAAGAACTACAGTATTCTTCAAAAAGACCCCGGGGACAGGATTTATTCTGGAAGTCAGTGTTGACCATTTTTGTTTCAGTTTTTGCTATGGTTTAATTTCAGCCTCTTATTGAAATGTCAGTCATTTAATAATGAAATGGAGTCCTAAAAATTTACAAATGGATACACCTTTGAGGCTCAAACAAGAGACACACTAAGCAAACTAAATTCAACTGTTATCATGATAATTCAGCATAATAATTAAGACTTTCCAACTATACATTTAAACAATAAATGCTTAAAATAACCCTGGTCTTCACACATCTGAATATGCATCTATGTGCATGTATTGCCATAACTTGAAATTACTTTAACATTCATGATATTAATCAAAATGGCAGGGTACATTACAGATGATTCAAATATCCCAATCTCATTACACGGGACTTACTACACAGTGGTATTATGTTTTCATTTTTATTTTGAGAATGCAGTAAACAAATAATAATTCGAGATGTTCTAAATTTCTTTTGCAAGGTGCCAAGTGCTGAAAGAAATTATTAACATGAATTGAGGAACTCTATGAATAGAAGCAAAAGAGAAACTGCTGAGTTATTTTTGGCACTCTTTAACAAGTAAATGGATTGTTTTCAATATTCTGTCAATGAGTACGACAAGTTAAAATGCACTGTGAGTTGAAACATACTGCCTCACTTTCACTTGTTTTGAACCAAATTTATTAGAACAAATAACAACCAATTCTGAAGAATTGAAAATAAAATAGATTTAATGCTTATATTCCTATAGATGCTAAAATTAATGATTCTCATAGAAACCAAAGATCTAATTGTACTCACTCAGTTAAACAGATTTTCATTAAAAATATGTTTTGATCTTATATGTGAATTTCTATGACTGAACACTAGCTCATAGCTAGTGGCTACTTACCAAGTTAAGCATTAGAAAAACTTTTTAATAACTTTAAAATAGCTCTTTGGCCACAAGTTATGCCAGCAAAATAGCTTTCCTTTGATGGCTGTTGATTCAAATCAGTGAGAGGTCACCCAGAATGGCTATTAACCTGAGGAAGGACATTCAAAGGATGTCTAAAAAGTAAAGACGTCAGTCCAAATGTGAAAGCAGTCATGGTACAAATGCATTTAGGATCCAGGTTGTGATGGCACATCCAGTAAGTATGGTGAGGATAATGCTTACCTACTAAGTAATCCAAATAAAGCACTGCATTTCATGTCAGTGCCAGCACCCTGCTTTGAATGGGAGTTTGTCTACAAGACTTCCAGAAATCCCTTCCACTCTGAGTTATCCTGTGTTCCTAACCTTGAAAAGTATAAATGCAGTTCATGGGTTATAAATGACATTAGATAATGTCTAGCACAGTATGAATGTTTTTTCAGAAGCTTACTAGGTCAAGTTTCTTAAGTCTTGCCATTCTTACTGATAAAATTTAATTTACTGGGCCATATCAGATGTCAAAAAAAAAGAGGATTGTATTTAAATAATACTTAACATTCTAGAGATGATGATATTGTGTTCAGTCAGTACTGAAAAAATATAGATATAAAATGTGAAAGAAAATAAAGAGAAGAGTATCTTGTATCTTTATACATAGTCCTGAGTAAACTTTGTCATGTCCCCTAATTATAAATTCACGGTACAGTACCTTATACGCTTTTTGATGATCTTCATCCCATCTGACTTAAGAACTCAAGAATGCAGTTGTCTATACCTAAGCTAACCTCAGGTATATGCTGCTAAATATATAAATATATATATATGCTGCTAAAGTCAGCAGAGGGGAACAGCCACTTTCATTGCATGAAGTATCTGGCCACTTGTTGATGTAGTTCCTCCTCTCCTGGAGCAGACGCTCTAGATGTGCCTGTTTCTCTCCACCGAATATGAAATAGGTTTAGATGACCATCTCAGATGTTGATGCCCATGATACGGACCCTGTGGACCCCCCTCCGCCTGGAACACCAGGTACAAAAAGTCATGGACACAATGACGACATCTCTGAGAGAAGAAACCGGTGATGTCAACAGAATGTTTTAACAGCAAAGTTTGTGGCCTCTTCTTGTGTCTCTAAGGTATTTCATAGAGTTTATGTGAGTAACAGGAAAAGGGACAGATTTGTGTGCTAACTAGCTACTAGTAAGAGAAAGGCCATAGTTTTATCTGAATCCTGGTGAAAATTATATTTAAAGTTACTACAGTGTCCAGCTATGTCATTTATAAGTAAAACACTGTAACACAGGTCATGTGATGTAGTTGCTGTCAAATCCAAAGATGCCAGCCAGATTCTACATGTGATGACCCTTCAGATGAATGCATTACAAAAGTAGGATTTAGACGGTGCCTGGTGTGTCCTGGTTTCAGCTTAATTCAGAGTTCATTTTCTTCCTAGTGGCTGCCATAGTGCTGTGTTTTGAACTTAGTGTGAGAACAATGCTGATGTTTTAGTTGTTGTTAAGTAGTGTTTACATTAGTCAAGGACTTTTCAGCTTCCCATGCTCTGCCAGGGGCACAAGAAGCTGGGAGGGGGCACAGCCAGGACAGCTGACCCAACCTGGCCAAAGGGCTATTCCATACCATATGGCGTCACGCTCAGTATAGAAACTGGGGAAGTTGGCTGGGGGGGGCAGCGATTGCTGCTCAGGGATGGGCTGGGCATCGGTCAGCAGGTGGTGAGCAATGGCACTGTGCATCACTTGTTTTATATATTCTTTTTATCATTATTATTATTATTATTTTCTCTTTCGCTGCTGTCTTATTAAACTGCCTTTATCTCAATCCATGGGTTTTAGGGGTTTTTCTTCGGTTCTCTCCCCCATCCCACTGGGACAGGGGGAGGGTGAGCAAGTAGCTGTGTGGTGCTTATGTGCTGATTGGGGTTAAACCACAACATGGTGTCAGCAGGAAAAAGCATAAGGACAAAGCATAAACTTTGTGGCATTTATCTGTTGTATCTAAAGACACACTTAAAACATGTTTAAAAGTAACTTGAACAGGGCATAAAACCTTGTTCAAACATTAAAATGAGAAAGACTGTTGGTCAGATAGTACTTCAAGATAGATGGTGTTAGGGTGCAGTGCAGTGCCCTCGCTCCCCAGCCAGCCCTGTCCCATAGTACCCAGTGAGGCAAGCCAGGATGGGACATGATTGATGACTGGGGTCAGCCACAGCCCAGCCATCCCCAGGCACCACTGCAGGCCCTGGGATAGGATGGGGATGAAGTTGGGGTCAGGGTGGGGTGGTATCTGGTTTATCAGGACCCCATGCTGTGCAGGGTGCAGGGCATGGATTTTCCTGTAGTCCATTTTGTGTTCGTCACCTCTCGTCCTGTCTCTGGGCACCACTGAGAAGAGCCTGGCTCCCTCTTTACTCCTCCCATCAAATCTCCTGAGCCTTCTCTGCGCCAGCCCGGAGAGTCCCAGCTCTCTTAGCGTCTCCTCATAAGACAGATGCTCCAGTTCCTTAATCATCTTTCTGGCCCTTTCCTGGACTTACTCCAGTAGGTCTTGGTCTCTCTTGTACTGGGGAGCCCAGCACTGGACACAGCACTCCAGGTGTACAGTCAGCATTATAGTATAAGCCACACGTATTGAAGTATCCATTCAATGATTTTTACCTGAGAAAGGAAGCTACATGGAGGGATAAATGGAAATTTTCTCCAAACAGGCCTGTTTTGGAGACAGTAGCTCTACTGTTGGAAATTCTCTGGCATATGTAAGACTGCTTAACTACATCAGCCCTTTTAAGCAAGAAAATATACGCCAGGAAACATGCAGAACATGCAGGTGCAGTTCTTCACTAGCCAGAAGGAGGAGATCAGATTTTTAGGTTATATTTCTAATATTTTTCAGAGCTTATGTGTTTCTCAGGACCTCATAGTATCTAAATGGCTTGGTACAGTGTTCTGCTCAGCTTTTTGGCACTTGTTAGTGTTTGTGTTTTTTTAAATAATAAATCTGATTGTGGCTGAAAAGCTATTCATAATGTTGACTGTTAGTATTGGAGGGTAAAATACATAAAAAAGAGAACACAGGTCTTCTTCTAGATGAATACTTGGCCTTTCTTCTACTTCTTATCCCACACTGTTGCCCTCCATAGCACCCTCAGTCAGGTTTTGGGAAATCTGTACCGCCTTGCAGAAAAACAGCTGTAACTGTAGACAGCGTTGATTCTCTAAGATTCACTGATACCTCCAATAGAAGGTATGCTGGCTTTGGTAGGGTTTTAATGTTTGCATAAAACCAAGACTGATCTGGAGTAGGAGTATAATACATTTCATTTTTATGTCTACTTTCCTCTGCCCTTTCAGTTGTACATATCCTCCTCTCAGCAGCCACTAGAGTGTTAATGTCAAAGCCATGCTGACAAGACCTCTAGTCCCTGTTGCCCTTCAAAATGTAAAGGGTTCACCCAGTGGGTGGCACAGGATGCATGGGTTCCCTTCCCCATATCAGCAACACAAGAATTTTTCTTGTCCTTTGAAATTTCTTTTTTTACTTCTAACGTTTGCCCCTCTCACAATGGAAGCATCACGCCCTTCTAGAATATCTCTAAGTAACCAAAGGAAGCACTGCCCTCTAAAGGTTGAAGGTGAGATAGAAGGTAGCTTTCTATATAGCTTAGTAGGACTTTTCAGTTATCTTTGTAAAGGTGTTTTAGGTCACAGCCAGCACTTAAGCATCAAGTCTGAATATCTTGTATCATCATGGTAAATAGTACTGGTGTAGTCTTGCTAGGTTTATGATCAGAATGAGTAATGATAATACAAAAATAATACACAAACTTAGTAATGTTAGAAACCTGACATAGTTTTAAGCTTATAATATTTAGGCACATTAAGGTGTTAAAAAAAAAAAAAGACCCAAGTTATGTTCTCCATAGCTGCTACACCAATGTAGTTTGTTTTTTTTTTTTTCAATTAATACCTATCTGCAATTCCAGATCTTCGAAAATCCTACACTAGGTTACAACAAGCAAATGCAGGGGGTAAAAGTCAAAACAGATTAGTAAGACACTTAGAGGTTGGTATATGACATTGAAGTAAAAAATCTCTATGAGACCCTGAAATTTGAAGTGCTACATTCTTAACGTATCAATAATGACTCATAGTAAGACAAGTAGACCTGCAAGGCTTACCTATATTTCTATAACGTGTTATGCACTGGAAAGTCTTAATCTAAATAATATAATGAAAGATAGAATTTGGTTATGTCAGCTTTAAAGTCAGAAAAAATTTGGTCTGAGTTCAAATCACCTGCCTAAAAGATACATCCACATTTTCTAGGAAAATATTTTCATTCTTAAACTATGGATATAGTCTTGAATGTGAACCAAATCATCTGAACAAAACAAATTGGACAGTATCTCAAATTGCTTTGGAATGATGGGATCAGTAAAATATAAATATAATAAAGAAAAAAATGAGTATAGCAAGACTGGAAGACAACTGGTAATACTTCTAAGTCCTGCTTACATACCTAGAATAAAATACAAAGCAGACTTCTCATGATAAAAATAAGAGCTATTTGCCTTGTTTGCTGGGTGAAATGTAAATTCTATAAGACATAACTGGAGAATTTAAAAAACAAACGTAAAAAAGATCTTCCTTGCACCATTCTGGGGCCACTGAAATGATCTTTAATGTTAAAGCTGCACTAATTTTCACACTTCTCCAGCACACCTTTCTCTCAACATATTCCCCTGATAGTCCTAATCCGAACTAGAAAAAATCTTCCAGGAGCTACCCGCCCCCAGGAGATTCGTACGTATGCAAACCTCTGCTCCTGACTCCATGCTGGGAGAGAGAAGGGGCAGGGAAAGGAGGAGAGCGTGCCTTCTGCCTTGGAGGCAACATTGCCCAAAATATGGGGAGGGCATATTTGCCGGGGAAAAAGAAGTAGCAGAGAAAGATGGTTTGGTCTGTAGGTAGGCCAGGCAGAGCTATGAACAAGACCAGTGTCATCAACGTGGGACACAATGGTGGCATCAGCATATGCTAGTATTTTATCAGTTGGTATTGGTATGATTTAAAATTTAGAAATTAGTATTATTTAGAAATCATAGTTTGATCATGTTGTTGGTATGCTGGATGTGACTAGGAGAGTAGCTCAAAGTAATCTGAGGATTTCTCTGAAGAGGAAGTTCACATGGTGAATCAAAATGGATTTAGAGCAAACATGTGCTGCCAGAATATCATAAAACCATCTCAATGCCAAGAAGGATCAGGTCCGAAGGATCAGATTCTCAGGTACTGCCTTGTGGAAGACTGAACAAATGCCGCTTAGGTCAATGGATTCATAAAGGAGGGAGGAATTATTTTTTCCTTGGAGGAAAGTAAGCTCATAGCAGCCAAGGTCTTGTCAGAGTTAGACTCATCTGCACTGAACTTCTCATACAGCCCTCAAGCTGACCACCAGAGTAGTAGAGCGAAGACTTTTCTCCCACTCTGAACACAATTTTTGAGGATGCCAGAGGTTTTCATACCTATCCACATTACTTCAGTAGATGAAACTATCAGGTCCCGATTTTCTGTCTGTAAAGGAAGTATTTAAAATCATATTTGAAATGAAGCCATGTGCAGTTTATTAATGTTCTCCCAGACAGCCCTGTGCTGTGCTCGCTCTAAAAAGCCAAGTGTCATTTTGGGACAGTGGTTTAAAGGACAATCTTTAGTTGCAGCTGCTATGGACATGGAGAGGGAAAATATTATTTATGTATTTCAATTTGTTTTGAAAAAGTCTGTATACTGTTTGAGAAGGACTCTGGAATGAGAAAAGGAGTAATTTGCAGGGAAGTTACAGCAGTGAAGAGAGAGGTTATGTATGGCTACGACCACAATATAAGGATATTTTTTGGTTTTCACCAATTTTCTATTAGTAAATTATTGTTCTTACTAATTATTTGTTATTATTTACAAATTATTTCCTATTAGTAAATATTGTTGGCCCTTGTTTTGCCTTTCTTTTGAGCTACAGGCTATTTCTATTACTTTTTTTTTTTAGCTATAAGAAACAAATACATATTCTGCAGTATTGTGCATAGAAAATCTATCTTCAGGCAAAGTTCACTGGGGTTGAGACAACCATCAGTAAAAGAGTCAAACAAAACTTCTGAATTATTAACCATATTCCTGGTATATTGTGGTACTAGAGCCTCTGTTATGTTTTTCAACCTCTGAGAAACATTACTATCTTCCTTTTTAAACTTCTCTAAAACTTTTACAGAAAAGGAAGAAAAAAAAGACCCATAAAAGCATGGTACAATTGGTAGAAATTTTTGGAATATATTCTCTACAGAACAGTTTTTTTAAAGCAATAAACCCATGAGGTAGGATGGAAGCAATTTCTGCCTGTTTCTGTCTGCTCTGTGTGGTATTTGCATTCTCATAGAGTGTACACTGTGTGCTGAACTGGCCATAGCTTTCTAAAATATGAAGTCTGGCTCTATAGTGGTGTTCTGCATTGTATTAGATTTAATAAATAAGGGTGGAATGGTGGAGCACAGATTTCCTGGCAGCTATATGCAAGAAAACAGGGATTTGAGATAATCCATGAGAAATATTTAACACAGAAATCTCACTTCAGGAACAGTGATAGTAAGGCAGGGCTTTCTGTCATTTTGGTTTGTGTAAAGAATATTCCTTTCAGTAACCCTCATCAAATTTCATTTAACTTGCATGTTAATTATATATTCATAACCTCACACACTTGCTCACATGTCTTCCTGGAAAGGAAGCTTATAATTGCAACAAAGATCTTCAAATGGTGTAAGTTCACATAGCTTCACTAAAATCAATAGAATTACACTGTCAGTGGAGCTACTCTTTTTCAAATTTTTGAAATAGTATTTAGTTTTCTTCAGTGAACTTGTGAATACCTATTTGACTATAGGACCTTGCTCTGCCTGAGTGATTTACAGTGATTTTCCTATAACATGCAATGATTTTTAGGAGCCTGCCTGCATCTAATTTTAATGAGAACTGTGGCTAAATCAGTGGGGTCTGTTTTGAATATGCATATCCATTGAGTCTTTCAATGCATTCTAGATTTTTTTGATATGGCTTTCTATCAATATGAAATGAGTATCATCATTAAGTACTTCCCAATCATGTTTAAAGCAGGATAAATGACAGGAAATCAAGGGTTATTTTTATTTTCAGTCTAAGAACCAATTCCTTAATCTAAAGACCAGCACAATAAACAGTTTACCAGGTAATCTTATGTAGACCAGATGTTGTTCCGGAATTTGAGATACTGGACCAGAAATACTTATTTCTTACAGAAATTACAGAAATACTCTTCCTTAGCTTGTATCCAAAAATGTTTACTGTATACTACTATACCCTTTAAGTCATTTCAAAGGCTTACAGAAAGCTGTGTGTGAGGAACTGCTAGTTTATTTTTTTTTTCAGTTAACATGGTTGCACATGAACCAACTAAAAGCAGAAATTTAAAATACAGTTGTGCAAATACTTCTAAAAATTTCAGCCAACACATTGTCAGTCCTGATGCAATACTAGATTACATTCTGCTAGTCAGCAGTTTGTCAGCTGTCTTAGAAACAGTCATAAAATTACAGTTCCTGCTGTGGAAGCTTTGCATGTTAGGCTGACTATACTGGTGCACTACCCCAGACTGTGCTTGGTCTATTACTTTCTTGGTTTAAAGAAGCATACTTACAGCCCTTCTGGCAATTGAATATTCCTTTTTCTTCTGTTGTAAAACTTATTGCTTGTTCATTCATACTATTATTTCTTTTCCAAATAAAAAATTGAACTTAGTGAACAAAAATCTCCCCACTGCCATATAATCTGGTATTTTTGTGTACTATTTCTATAACTGATATGTTTTCAAAGAAAACCATTTTTTTTCCTGGCTCAGAGACTGTACAATTTCCCAGCATAAATACTTTTGTTTGGTTTTGACAGAGCTAAATATATTTAGTAATCAGAGTAGCAAATGGTTTATATGCAATAAACTCACTGTGTACACTCCTCAGCTTATGCCTGCAGTTACCCGTTTCATTTTTGTTCATTTGTTATACTTCAGTTTAATATCCTCTGTAAGCTTAATGTGATATGAGAAATTCCTTCTCCTTGTCCCAGTGTGACAAGAAAGTACACCCAACATTTTGAGAACAGGATATTAATACTGGAGGCTTCTTTTTTCTTTAATACCCACAATACCACCAAATCAGACTTGACTTCCCTATCTGGCCCCAGCTGAACCAGAAGTTTTGTATCTTTTTTTCCACACAGTTGTCCAGCTTCAACAGGAAATATGATGGGTATCCAGACCTAGAACATCAGGTAGTCTTGTGGATTAGGGTCAAAGGCAGTAGGTGTGGAATGTATTCCCTTCAGAATGGTAAAAGCAAACTGACTGAAAACTGACAATTCTCAAGCAGCCGTGGCAAGCCCAGGGCTGTCAGACGCTTCTGGGTAGCACCACAACATCAGGGAAGCAGGATGGCTTCCATTACATTCACTTCTACATGTTTCAGCCTCTTTCATTCCCCCACCACTGAATGTGGGCAGTGTTTGATCACCCTGTCCAAGGTGATTAAGTCAACTTTTACTGTTTAAAGAATTTGCATAGCTAACTTTGCATTTGTAGAGTTTTCTCTGGCCACAAAAGCCAAAATAACATGTGTACCACAGTGCCTATCTTGTAGGAAGACAACCTTGCTGCTATGAATATACAGTAATTTGCCTCTCCTCTAGCCCCTGTTTCAAAGGCTTCATCCTGAGTGCTCCCTGAAAAGTCATGAGGTCATTGACTGTCTTCATTTCTGGCTGAACCCTGTGGGGATGAATCATTCTCAGCATTTTGCAGGTCTTGCTTCTTAATGAGTGGGCATTTACAGAGACTGAGCTTCCTCTGGCTGAAAACAGTGGCAAAATTCAAGTCAAATAATGGTGTGGAATGAAACCAATGATGAAACCAATGATACCCCATTCTCCGTTCATTACTTTCTGCACTCTGATTGCTGCAGAGGTCATTTTGCTTGTTACTATGTTCTTTTTCCCATTGTAAGACAGATGCCGCAATAGCTAATGTCGTCTTTGGCTTATTAGCTCCCATGAGACTTTTTTTTCTTTACACTTTAATTCTCTATCTGATTGTTTACTTGAGGAAAGGACTAGCAAGGAGGTGAGACCCTAATAATTTTTCTTACATGCTTTCCCACTTTCTCTGCACAAAATGTTTGTTAAAGATATTTATTAGCTACCCTAAATAACATTCCAAGCAAGCATTTAGATCATTTCAGTAACTAATGTTTATTTTTATAAGCAATAGTTTAATTTGACACTTTGCATAACACATACAATAAGGGTGCCATGTTTGATGGATAAACGCCTAGAAAAAAATTGTATTGCTTAATAAATAATGTTGGATTTAGATATCCCGCTCATTTAAAGCAAACTTTTCATGGTTTATTAACTGTACTAACTAGTGGCTGGTTTATATCTGTGCATAAATAATGTGAAGAATTTTTGAAATATGCCCCTTTGAAACTACACGATATTACCCCTTTATTGTTATAGATTATTAATGTCCCCTCTGTGGTGCGCAAATTGCCAGTGCAGCTTAAACATGTATTAGAAGATATCTTCATACACTGAATCTTTGTCTTGTCTCTTGGGATGAAAATTATTGAGGCTGAGGTGGTTCTGTGTAGTAAGGGAATTAGTAGAGCAGCACATTTGTAAAAATGCAAATCTGAATTTATGTAGACAGTATGCCTGTTCTCAGAGTTATCCAGGTAGCAATGACTTTGAACTTGCTTGTGTCTCTGGAGTACCTCCCTTACACTGCAGAGCACCCAGCATGGGATCACACGATCTGTTCTTCCACACAGTTTCTGGGGCTGGGTGCTAATCAGGATTGCATCAGCAAGCTTACTTTATAGTTAGCAGCTGCCTTACTGTTCTCTCTGTGACCAGCAGTTAGTACCTTGCTTTACCAAATGTTACTTGGACACTACACTATTTATTTAGACAAAGCATGCTTTTAATTATATGTGTTTAAGGAAGACTGTACACCTTGGATACTGGTAGTGGTGAGCCACATGTAGATAAATTTTCTTCCCAGCTCTCAAAAGCTGTTAATATTTGGGTGACACTGTTTGTTCATAAAACTCCTGTCTTCTAATCTTAACTTCAAACTGGCTCTCTTGTGTTCACTCTGTAGCCTATTAACATTGCTATCTGGTTAAGATATTCTATTCAAATGAGACTATCATGCTACCTCCTACACAGCTTCCTTCCCCATATCTGCTTTCAACACCCGCTCCTATGCAAAGGGCGTAGGCCTTTGCATAATCATGATTACAGCAACATGGCTAGAATGGCATGTTATATAGCTCTGCTCAATGATCCACTTTAATTGACAGCTTTTTGTTGGAATGATTTAGTTGGAATCTGTAGAGGATGGGAAAGGAAAGGGAATGTCTATTTTTAAAGAGCTCTTATTAATAGAAGAAGGACACATCTACCCTCTCTCCGAAACCTTCTTATAGGGGAAAATGTTAGTCCTTTGAGCCAAAGAGGAATTCCTGAGTTTTGGGACTCTACTAGAGTGGAAGACATTGTGGTTTACAGCACACAGGACAGCTGGGAGAAGGTTTTTTTCTTAGCTTCAGTTCCACAGTTTGAACTACGTAGTCTTTATTGTTCGCTCACTGTATTTAGTGGCTAGATTGCCCACTTCCCTGCAAGCTACCCCAAAAATATACATCTTCCTGCATTCACAGGGACAGTATATAGAAAAAAGGTCAACATGTGTTCCCTTTTCCTCAGGTCTAAAACACATGCTAGGTCTCACTTGTTTTCTATTGCTGCTGTTACTCTAGGTTAATTATTTCCCACTCTGGGTAACTCCTTCAGATTATATCTTTATGCAGTGTTGTGTATTTACACCCTCGTTATGTTTTTAATAATGCATTTCATTACAGTTGGCAATTGATGGTTTTCATTACTGAACAAACTGTTAATTTACTGCTAACGCTGTTTTAATTGTTGCCTTAGTTTGATTTCCTTGGCTTAATTCTTTCAATCTGTGAGGGAAAAAATCTTCGTCTGTATTTGTGGAACTGCAAATTTTAGACTAAAATTTTAATTTTTTCCGAGGGGGCTTTTAAGAAAATTG
>VZTL01041082.1:2833-19779 GCA_013400535.1 Scopus umbretta
AGTTCCTACGAACATTCCAGAATGCAGCTATCTTTGTCTTTGTATAAATAATTAGTGAAGCAGTCTTTCTGTTTATATCCAGCCTAGCTAGATAGAGCTGTTTGTGTGGGGAAGGAACTGCTGTGTTCTTCATGCAAGCCAAGCACATCCTATAAATTCTAGAGTCCAAGAAAAAATTTATCTTGGCAACAGGTCTACTGAAGAAATCAGCATGTGGGACATGGGATGCTGTGGTCCATGTAAAAACCTCTGGTTAGCAAGATTTTTCTCCTCAAGCATCTGTCTTTCTTACCACTCTTCCTTCTTCCCCCCCTCCCCTTTCACAGCGCTTACCGTTCGTAGTCACATTTTTCTAGCCGTGAATGCTGTGCAAGTTATACATCCTCTTAATACATACATTATGGAATGTGTTTGTTTTTGCTGTTAGAACAGATAAACATATTTTCAACATTGATTTGTTCACGAGCTGAAAAACAAAGTCATGTGGGGTGTTTTTAATATCTTGTTGGCTTTGCTATTGAGAACATTTGGCCACAGGCAGCGTTCATTTACATACCATGCCCCACATCTTTTCTATTATTGTTAATTGAATATTCACATTTCAGTGTTCCTGATCCTGACCTCTATTTGTTTCACACACTCTTTTGTACTCAGTGGCATTAATTTTTCTGGCATTATTATTAATATTAACATGCAAATAATTATTTTGTTAAAGTCATCCCCTTCATTGACAGCAAAAATGACTTAAAATTTGTAATGTGTCTGTCTCCCCCAGTTTCATACAGACAGGTAGATTAGTACAGAAAATAACCACAGCTAAGGAGGAGTACCAGTTTCCATTCTTAAGCTCCTATATTTAAGTATTCAAATTTTTCTAACCTTCACTTTCAAGCCTTTACATTTCAGGCTAAGCTTTGCGGTCTTCACCTTTGCTCCAAGGTGTCTTTTTTAAAGTGAAAGCAAGAAGTTAACTAGAAAGATATACCTTTTTTTTAACCATAACAGAAGTTTCATCCAAAAGAACTAGCTGTAGATAGTTGAAATGTGGCACGAAGCAACTTTTCAAGAATCTTTCCTTCCACTGTGACAGAGAAATCTAATTCGAACAGTGCCTTGATCCAGATTTTGACGGCTGTATTCAGATTGTGTTGATCGCACAGCCAGTGAAGACTGTGCTGAACACGTGCATGGGTGAGACAGTTGCCGAATGGAAAATGAACAGAAGTAGTAACAGGTAAGGAAGCCTGTACCTGTCTTGGTTGCCCTCTGCAGTGTGTTCACAGGGTCAGAAGAGCTCCTTGTAAATCCAGCAAGGAGCAAATCCACTGGGATGCCCTTCAGAGTGTTCTGTGGCTCCTGGTGGGTATCAAAATGACCATCCAAAAACTGTAGGTGCATATGGACTTTCATGAGAGCCTGCTTAACAGCTGGTAATCAACAAAGCTTACAGTGGCATTCGTGCTTTGGAAAATAATGGTCAGATAAAGCCACTAAAGACCATCTCATGTACAGTATGACAGGACACTTTTATTCATGTCAAGTCGCAGTCTTTCTGCTTGTAATGCACGCCTGACTGCCCTCACAATGCACATTGATGCAACAGGGTTCATGTGGGTGCATCCATCTATCTGTGTGCCGTATATTAAAGGAGTGAGAAGTTTGATACATCTCTAAAAGGAGAACATGCTGAAGTGCTGCAGAGATCAGTGAATGTGCCAGGCAGAGCCCAGTAAAAGTATATGAAAAGTACCTTGAGGAGAGTACTCGTACTTCTGATCACAGGTAAAAGGGATAGCAGTGGAAGCAGACTGGCACTGTAAAGCTCTCTAAAATGTGTAGGTACCACTGTCCCACTGTCACAGAAATTGCACCTCTGTCTAATGGTCTGTTAAATTTTTTTGGGTGGCTTAATTTAGCTTCCATACACATGACACCCAGAAGGGAGACCGTGCTGGTGACTGAGATGGAAAAAAATAGGCTGTAGATTTCAGGCACAGCTCAATCTGTTTTGGAAGTCGGTGGGAGAGTTTCCACAGGCTTCAACGGGTGTGGGCTCAACACCCACTGCACAGCGAGAGCAGATCCCTGTGCAATACGAGAGCAATCAGAGCCGGCCCCTAAGTACCAATATCTCCAAATCTAAAGCCAGAAATCTCATCTCCAGCACCAAAATATATGTTTCTTGAGGTCACATCCATCTTTGTGTGAACTGAGCAACTTTCATAGAAACTCATTATTTCTGAAAGCAGGCACCTAACTTCTGCAATAGAACATATACAAGCAAGTTTGGAAACTTCAGCGCAAGGCAGCAAAGACAAAGAAAAGAAAGCATGCAAGAATTCAAGGGGAGGAATGGGTGTCCTGAAAGGATCAACTTTTCTGTAGGCCTTCTCCTGGTATAGTCCACCTCAGATATTCTAAATACTGCTTGTTCTCTAACCTTTGTGTGATGTTTGCCCGTCTTCTTAAAGCTGTGGGAATACTGCAAGAAAAATGTACTTTTTCGACGGAGAAACACCACACATCTATGGAGCTAAAAGTTAATATAATCTCAAAGACATCAGATTGAATGTTGCAGTGGAGCTTCGTCATGCGCTTGTTTGGGTAGTTGAGTTAACCATTATGGCCTTGATCCATGAAATGCCTTTCCAAGCTAAAAAAGCAGCCCACTGACATTAGTTAAGTATGCGTCTGTCTATGCACAGATCAGATTGCAAGACTGGAGCCCTGATGTGGTCTTAAAACAAGGCCAGATGATGGTCTTACATGAGACTTCTTACTCAGCCCAGTTGAAATCAATGGGGCTGTTGGATGAAAAAAAATTATTCACAAATGAGAATGAGGAATTTCCAGTCTGACCTTTCACGTTCCACATGGTTTGTGTATAAGCTTATTGAAAATGCAATGTAATTTTATATTTTATAGTTTGAATCATATAAAATCAGCATAATTTATGCAGGATCCCACATGCCTGTTAAGTAGTCAGAATGCTTTTCATGAGGAGAAAGCGTATATAAAGACAGATCTGAGATATCTATATGTGTATGCGTGCAACAAGCAGACCAAATTTACTGAGAATAACTTACTGGAAAGAAACTCTCTAGCTGTGCCGTTTTACACCAGTTTTCAGAACACAAGAGGACAATTTTTATACGTATCAATAATTAAGAGGGTTTTTGAAATTCATTTCTTTCCTTCTCCTGTTTTTCAGTAAACACAAAATTGCAGCTTGCTGGGATGATGGGGAAGCGTTATCCCGCGGTTTCTAAAAGGCCAAGATCAGCGATGTAAAATGACACAGGAGCGCGTAGACGAGTTATGTTTGAGAGCACGCAGCGAGCCGAGTGTGTGTCGGGAATGCCGAAGCAGGAGCTGGCTTGGGTTGCAGCTGAGACGCGACGTTGGGTTTGTTTAGGTTGGCGTGTGAAAGGTGAGCCCTCCCGGCCCTTTCATCACCGCGGCCGTGATTAAAACATCACCTGCCTGCGACTGAGCGTGAGGTGTGTCGGCTCTGCAGGCAGCTGCCCGTCTTTCAGCGAGCTGGTTTGCAGGTCGAGAGAGGACGCATCCCTGTTTTTCAGCACGTGGGCGAAAGATCATGCTCCAGCAAATTAAACTGGAATGAAAACCAAGTCTTTCCTCTATGTTTATATTGTAGCTTCCTCCTTATCTCTGCACGTACCGCACCAGCGACAGCTTCCATATCTGGGATAGCCCTCGTGTCGGAGTCTTGTTTCTCACCGCTGTACAGAGTATGCGCTTGCATGTTTTGCTCCTGCTTCTCAAGAAAGGGTCTGTTTATTGCCCATGTATTTGAAATGCACATGCATATATTCAGGCAAAAGCTAATATACATTCATTGACGAAATGTAAATCCCGCTTTACATAGCCAATGGAAAACATCTGCAGATTTTAATTAAACTCATGCATTGCAACCAGGGCTAGAGCCAAAATCTTTTAAAGAGTAGTGAAAAAGCGGCAGACAGAGGTGTATGGCAGAGCTATAGCCTAACAAATGAAAATGTCCTAAGAGCCTATATACAAAGTAAGTGCATGAGCAATTGCATCGGTACAGTCCAAATTGTACATGATGAAGAAAGCACTCAGGGTTTTTGAACAATAACATTTTCAATCCTTTGCCAACGTGTTGCCTACAAATATCTCTTTTTATTTTATGTACTTGCTATATGGCATGGGATGATCTGCACAAATTATCTTAGCAAGAAGGTTTAAAAAAAAAAAAAAAAGGAAACAAGCTCAAGAAATAATACTGATTTCCGACTAATTTTTAAGATTTGCTCCAAAGAAAATGGCCAAGTAAGGAAGCAGAGCACAATGTTTTAGCTTCAGTGCTAGAATATGGATGCATGTAAAGTGTACATTATTATTATAGAGAGTCTTGTGATCCTTCTCTGTGTTTCTCTTTGCAGCCATAAGATGAGGGGGTGATCACCAGTGGGAAACGTGGTATCAGATTGGGCTGGAATCTGTCGTACTTGGAAACCAGTGTGAATAGCGTGGTCTTACACCCAGAGTAAGAAAGGAACGTTGAAGTTCTGATTGGATAAAATGATCCCCAGATAAGAATAAAGCAAGACCACTCAGTTCTTGGCATGTATTTAAATGTATTTTGACACTTCACATAGCTTAAGGTTATACATCTTGAAATTTTGCTGTTGTGGTTTTGTCTGGTTTTTTTGTTTTATTTTTTAAAAAGCTAAATTTTTAAAAAATAGCTGGATATTTGTGAATTGTTCAGGGCTCTTTCTAAATATTCAGTGACTTATTAGTGGTAATTTGCAGTAAACCCAGTCTTACAAAGCCATGGTCCTCAGGAACTCAGTTCTTTGTAATGTATGGACTTCGTTATAAATTATTCCGAAGGAGGAGGCACAGCCCTTTCCAGAATGCACCACACACAAACAAGCCCTAGCACAATTTATTTTAGGTCAATATATTAAGTACCTTTTTACTGATACCAGATTTGAGCAGAGATAATATTTGTTAGTATAGGAAGAGGTCATGATGGTTTAATCTAGAAAAATAATTATACTTGATTGAGGTACGGTTCTTTCAAAAGAGGTTAATGATATATTCCCTTTTTCCCCCCCTCCAGACTGACAAATTATAAAGTCAATTAATCAAAGCAGAAGTTAGGGTCACCTTGACACATATTTTTCTGTCAGCCTTGTTGATGTCAACAGATGCGTAGAGTGACTGCAGACCACCAGGTGATCCACAGGGCAGGTCAGAGATGAGCATTTTACTCTAAATTCCCTCTATGGTATTGGCTGTTGGAGTGACAGACTGGTCTTTGTGATCTTGTCACAAAATAGACTTTCTGGTCAGGGCTAACCTTTTTTGTAAGGAAAACATAGTTTTTAGCAAGAATGGCTGAGCACTTACCTCTTTATATGCCTTTCATGGCCATATTGATTTGAGGCGCTTGTGACCTTAGCTGCTTGAGAGAGACAAAGGACACGATGTCCAAATGAAGAAATTTGCAAATTTTAGTTGGAAAGCTTCCCCAACTTGCATCAAAGCAAAGTTTTCACTTGGCCCCTACAGGGCTATAATTTCACCTGGATTGGCCTTTGTTGACCCTTCCAGTATTGTATAACCTTGATGCATAGAAACACTTAAAGTCAGGTTTTCTCCCTAGAACACGCGCGCATATGACAAAACACAGTTTGAACATTACTTACATACATTTATTAAGCTTTAACCATAACCCAGGAACCTAAAAGAAGCTATAAGGCATCCCAGGGAGTCTAGTATCTCTCTTTATCCTAATCGTAGTATACTGAGCCCAGCCTAGTATCTCTCTTTAGCATTCTTAGTACACCTAGTCCAGTCCTTTGGCAGAATTTCTAAAGATTTTCAGGAATACAGGATCAAGCTGTTCCCTGCAGCCTAGGGCCTTGTGCTGTCTTTCTCAGCTACTGTCATACATGAAATGATATCACAACCTTTTGAAACTTTTTCATGTCTTTTGGGAGATGCGTAGGTACTACCATAAAATGTTATAAAACTTATCTTTATTTGACAGGGACTTTGTTTTATAATACTCATAGAAATATCTAGCTGTAAAAAATGTGTGGGACTCGACTCACCCACCTTTAACTGTCTAAAATTTAGTTTCTCTCATCTAGACGTATTTATTTCCCTCTACAGATATAAAAGGGCAGGAAACAAAGAGCAATACAGTAAAGTTGGTGTCTTGATTTCAGGTTGGGTAGGCAACCAACTCCTCTTTGTCTGAAAGAGATTTCTCCAGCAGGGCAGGACTATCACAATGTACAATGTAGGTGTCTTACCTTCTCTCATTGCTGTTTTGAATTGTTAATTTTTTTCAAAGGTTTCAGGTGTAGAAGGCTTAGAAAGAGAGCGCAGTTTGGGGAATATAGGACAAGGGATGATCTAACTTCCACATTGTGTTTTGCTTCATGAAGGGGATGGAGGGAACAAAGGTCATCATGGAGCACAGATCCTCTTTGGGCTTCCACCCTTGTGCAAGAAAGAGAGATTAAGTCTGGCATATAGGTTCACACCCTAACTATTTGATCAGTAGGCGAGAGTAGACTAAGACTGTTTTTTGCTTTATTCTCTCAGCATGTCCAGGACCTCTTTGGAAACCCAGGGGACCAAGTTTCACCTAGTCTGTCGTGCAAGAGCTCTTTGTCTCAAACCATTCATGTCTGTTTGTGCAAACCAACAAAGCTGTTGCCACTACATAGGGGCCACATGGAAATTAGATTCTCCATTCCCAGCATCAAGGTTGAACAAATAATTTCACTCTTTCTGGACAGAAAAAAAAAAAGAAAAAAACATCATTCATTAAAAAAGCAATCTGCTACAAATTACTGAGTTATAGATAACCTCCACAATACCTTTCTTTGCTTGCAAATGTCTTAGAAGGAGAACCAGATTTTTTAAAAAGTCTAGGGGAATAAAAAATCTATAAAGTAACCTGATTTTACAGTGTCTGGGGAAATCCCTAGCCCTGAGTTGATGCCTGTCGCTGCTCTGCTGCAACTCAGATCTGTACATGTCTCCCTGAAGCTGACATCCAACCCTGTGTCTCCAAAAACATGCAGCGCTGTCTTCCATGTTGACGCTGTTTTATAACTGACTCAGGGATTAGGACTGATCCTCTGACGTTTTGGGTGAATGACTGAACTACAGGTTTATACAAAGCCTGGCTATACTCCCAAGGCATCCCGCCCTGCCTTGTTCCCTCTCACTTTCTGTCCCAGCTCATAAAAATATGCTCTCAGAGAAATTAAACCAGACTGGGACAAAGATAGAAAAAGCCACCCCAGGACCAGCTCCCAGGACCAGCTCGCACCTCTTGCTCCTGCAACAAAAGTACCGAATTGCTCTGGCGGGCAAGGATTTGCTCCATCTACAGCAGTTTTCAGAAATTCTAGTACTGGAGACATTTAATCAGTTGCATGCACTTACACATAGGTTAATAAAGGAGGGCGGATGAAGAGCCAGGCTGTAAATCAATGGCAGAGTTTGAGTGATCTTCCTCACAGGAATATTGGCCACCTCTGTTACTGGGATGCAAGCAGGGAGATTCGCCCTGGGTGGCCATCCAGAAGCAAATTTCAATGCTTTGGGCTGAAAGGAGGGAAGCAGAGGGGAAAGGTCCTTTCCCCCAGAGTTTTGCTTTGAGGGGCAACTGTGGAAAACTGTCAAAAGTGTCCTGTCAAAATATCCAAGTCCTACATCCACAGCAACCAGGCATACCTAACCGTATGTACAAGAAGCTCTCCCTCACTCCGTTCAGGCAAAAAATGGAAATTTTTTTTGCCTAGGCAAATACAGGGAAGGATAGGTTGTAGGTAACTACAAATCTAGGAAACTGTGAGGCATCAGGAAGTTATGGCCTGAAACTTCCTGACTTCCTCACTGTGGTTAATGGTATCTGTATATTTTCTACCTTTTTTCTCAGATTATTCAGTGTAGCGTTTCCATTGAGAAAATTAATAAATGCCACACAGACCAGTAGACAACTTGAGGGCAAACAGCAAAGCCCGTCTTTTCTCATAAGTTTGCACAGGACTGCTTGAGATTTTGCTGCCTTTTTGTTGGGATGGCATTTGGCTTTGCTGGTGTCAAGTGAGGGACACTACGGCCACACAGACGCCTCTGAAGCAGAGGCGATTCATGGTTCCACTACTGCTTATTTTTTATGAGAAGCTTGTTAATGCTTTTATTCATCACGTACTTCAGGCCAAAGGATAAATGTACAGTTGTTTATGCAAAAAGTCAATCTCTGTCTACAATAGCTTGTATTTCACATACACAGAGACACATACACACACACCAGCAAACAGCACAAATTTGTGCTCAGTAACAACAACAAGGAAAAAAGTTAATTGTGGAAGCAGTCCAAGAATTTCAAGCTTAGTTTCTTCATTCACATCATTCTACCCAACCCACCCACAGCACAGCCCTACTAACTCTAAGGGGACTCCACCATAGGTGAAACCACCATGCTGTCCAAGTGCAGAAGCAGCCAGAACTACATCTGCCCCTGACAGAAGTAAAGCTGACATTGACTCAGTGAACCAAAACTCTCTGCATTCATCAGAGTGAAGACCCAAGTACTTTTTAAGGCTTTATTCATGGGAAAGGGATTATTCTTGCTGTTGGCACTTCTCGCCTAGAGGTCTTGCCTCTTTATTAGCGGTAGGTGAGCTTCGCTCCTTAGGTGAGACGCTCAGACTTCCAAAACATTTATTTGCTTTCTCTGATTTCGATTCCCCCAACTTCAAACTTGCTCAGTGAAAATAATGGACAGAGATCTAAAATGGAATAAGTAATTGCTTGATAGCTCCTTGCTAACTCTTTAAAGTGCTGTGCAGCTGCTGATGTATGTTTGTGCTGGCATCGCGGAGTGGAGCCCTGGGAATAAGGAATCTGATTTCAGAGAAACAAGAGCCAGCTTCAAAGAAGTGAGCAACTCTCCCCAGCTGATAGAACTTTTACTGAAGGAAAACAACAATGAAGTAAGAAACACACCAGCAATATCTCCTGTTACTCCTCTGCAATCCTTTTCAAAACTTTCTTCTCGTTTATCTGATTATGCACTTCCGTTTCTAAATTCTCCCTTGTGGTGGTTTTACCTTTTCTGTTAGTTTAGGTGTTTGATTGTAGATTTCAGTGTGAGACCACATTACTTCAAAGCACGTTATATTCTTTATTAAAGGGGAGGGAACCTCCTGTAATTGCAATATACCCTTGGAGGTCTCTCCAGAATGGGAAACCAATTTGAGGTCTATTAGACAAGTTTAGGCGTTTTTTTAATATATATTAAAAGGGTATTACCCTCTAATAATGAGCTCGTCCACAGTTTTTGTTCACTGATACGATGGTATTTAAATATGACAGCTAATCCAGTTTGACCATATTTAGCCAGGAATGAGCTGGCTGAAATAAACACTTTGGCCACTGAACTATGTGCTCGGTGTTTCAAGAAAAGGCTGAAAAATGCAGGGTGCAAGAGGATATGTTGAAAACTTGCGTGGTTTAAAATTTACTTTTTCAAGCAAAGACGAGGAAAAGAGTCAGTCTTTGCAGGGCCCAGTCCTCCTCCCATTTCACCTAATACCAGCTTGGCAGCTTACTTTGAGTAAGTTCGGATTCTCACAGTTATAGATCTAGTCACTCCAGTGGTGAAAATTCCTGGACTGAACAAAATCGATACACCTACACCAGTTATGTCATTCCAATTTACACCAGCCAAAGCACTGTTTACGAGCAGACCTCCCAAAGCACATTATTGATGTGCGATAACATCTCTGCCTTTCACTTGTGGAAGATTTTTCTTTTTTCTCTTAAGTTTCCAAGCACAATTTCCTGACACTAATAGGTTGGGATATTTCCGTGGAAAGGCTCTGTGAAAGTTGTTCTTTGAGCAGGGAGAGAGCAGCACCGGTTTGTTTAGTTATTCTGAGTGTATGATGGATGAAATGTCAGAAATAATTCCACAGGCTGCTGATGTCTAATCCCAGAGGACAAATGCCTGCATTTGAAATCCCACTGCAGGTTTAATTTGCCCAAATGAATCCCTGTTGCAACACCTTTTGTTACTTTTGCAAACAGTAATATAGTAATGCTGACAAATTGTAAACCAAGAGCAAAGGGACTCTGGAATTATTAAATATCGCTCACAACTAAATTTAGCTGGTAAATTTGTATCGGTAGAAAAAGCTTTAACTAGCAAATACTTTCTCTAGTCCCTATCACTTAAGACATCGAACATCTTTGGTCTGCAAATACTTTAGTGGTACCTGAGGGCACAGGGACGCTCAGGAGCCCAGTAGATGCTTAACTCATCGTGGTGGATATAAAGACAGTGGGATTATTTCTCTGAATTTGAGAATGTGAGACAGCGGCTCTGGCAGCAAAGCAAGACCCTTCTACACTTTCACAGCAGTAAAAAAATATATGCAGCACAAACCAGAAAACCAGGTGGTCTTCTCACTCCTAGGGCCACATTAAGGGGCTGGAAGGACAGCTTTCCTCAGAAACGGGAAGGAATAGGTGGCAGGAGGGATCAGCAAAAAAAGATCAGCTGAGAAAAGACTATGTAAATTCAAACACAGCTTTGATTCTACACTTGAGGCCCACTACCACAGACAGTAAATAACTATTGACTTAAAATAACCTAAGAGTTAGTTTTCCCTTAACTTCTATGGCCTCCCAGAGACTAAAACCAATTATAAAACCTTGACAGGTATCTTAAGATCTGCCTGACCTTATTTATTTCTTAATAACTGAGTCCAAGGAAAGGAAGAATAACCCAGCCCTGACTTTCAGAAATCCTCTCCGATTTTCCGAGCATCAGTGTGCACCTATAACTCACTGGGTGGAAAAAGAAAGGCTTAACCTCAGCCTGCACGAAATGCACACCCAGAGAATTTGGTAGCCATCCATTTCTCTCACTGCATTATTGGTATACAACTATTCTGTAAAGACCATTTCTGCCAGCTTACTCTTATTGCAAGAAAGAGTACCCTAACAGTGGGAAATCAGATCCTCACTGTTGTAGGTTGCCTCTTATGGAAGCGGCTCCAACTTTTTTTTTCTTAGCTGGGTGGTCATATTGTGCTTCTCCTTGTTTTTATTTGATGAATTTCACTTACAGTGTAAAAATGCTAGTTTAAGAAGTATGCAAATTACACGTAAGTTTATAAAAGCACTATTCCATGTAAGCAATGTAACAGCTGCTTACCTGGAATGGCAATAATGCAAAAGGGTGTATTTAATTTTATCTGTCTTCTATTTTTTTTTTTTTCTTTTTTCTGTAGGGGTGATGTGTAGCGATCCTGGATAAAAAGAGAGGTGCTTCACGAGGTCCTTGACTAGACAGGAGTTGGTACGGAGGATTCACTTGGTGTTAAGAGGCAAGCTATTTGACAAAAGTGTTTGAGATCATATTCTACTCACTGTAGCTTATGGATATTTTTGTTATGCATATAGAGGTCTAATCCTTTTTGAATCCTACTAATCTCTTGGCCTAAGTTATACCTAGTAGCAGTAAGTTCAACAGGTTAATTACAGCTTTTGTTTAAAAAAGAAAGAGGGAAAAAGAGAAAGCTTCGTTTGATTACATTTTTCCCACTTTCTGCTTCATTAAACTTTGTATCTTGAGTGGATAAAGAGAAGAACCTGTTTTACCTTCTCGGTATGATTCATTATCTTAAATAGTGCTAATATATGCCTTCTTACTCTTTTTTTGTCAGTTGAGTAGTCCCCATCTCTTCAATTTCAATTCACAGGAAAATGTGTGCATTTTATACTTCTGTGGAAGACACAGTGCAGGTTGTGCGGGTCAGCAGAAGGCGGTGAAACCACGCCACTGTGTCAGCCCAGTCCCAGGACTGTGTGTTCTTACATGAAACAGTCTTTAAATAAAAGACAGAAACAATCCTGGGAGCAGAGAGTGGAACTGAAAGGATGCCCTGAGCCCTGGAGCCGTGCTCCTTTTCATCTTCACTCTCTGGCCCGGTGAATCCTGAATCCTTCCCTTGACCACAGACGTTTCCCTGAAGGCTGGGAAACATGGGTTTGAGCTGCCCGAGGCAGAAGGGGAAATGGGACCCACGTGTCCCTCTTCCTCTGTGACTGCTCTGACAATAAGGCTATTGCATTACAAGAAGAGGGCAGGCACTATTGCTTTCTATCTCCTCTTTCCAAAGTATTTTAACAGAAAACAGTGATTCCCTTCTCAGCTCATTAGGAAACAAACTAAAAAAGGATATAAGACCTGCGCTCACGAGGCTACCAAGTGAATAGATGCTTCTGTCAGCCGTTTTGAACCCGTTTCGAGGTGCTGGGTGGGAAACACAGGCTGCTCATTCAGCATTTTGGATTGCACGCCAGGAGCCATCTGCAGCCATATCAGCCTTGGCGGCACTTCAGTCCAGGATCACTTGGTGTCTTCAGAAGTCAGCAACCCAGAGCCTGCTTCTCTTACACACCTGATGGGCTGAACAGACTCCCGGACATCCGTGCCCTCTTCACCGGCAGTAGGAGCAGTCTAGACTGCCAAACATTTAAAAGGGTGAAATTAGGTAAAATGCCACAGTTCTGCAGGATTCAAGGCAGTAGAGACAACCAAGGCCTCAAAATCAGATTTGAGACTCTAGCGAGGAAATATAGACCTGACTTCCCATTTCTGTATTATTCTTTTGATGCAATTCGGGTGCCACCAACATGGTTTTTAATCTGAGGATTTCCCGCTCACTCTGGAGTCTCTCTATTTATCTTTGCCTGACCATATTGCACTTTAGCATGAAATAAGACATACTTGTTTCGTTTATTTGACATGTAGAGTTTAGCTGCAACTATATGTAATACTTCAATGCTTATTGCTAAACATTATGGCATATGTTTTTTTGGAGTGATAGCTTCTTAGTGATACAGGTCCTATTGCCTCATTCTTTGCTGCTGATGTCATCAGCCATAATAGCAATTTCACCGAGAACATACAACAGAAGTGACAGAAATTTCTCAAACCATATCAAAACGCTGCCACATCAAGCAAGGCAACACATCTCTGGCAGTGGCTATCGACCAGCGTTTTGGATGATCCAAAGTTGTTTCCAAAAGTTCTCCTTTACAAGGATAGCTATACAAATGCCAAGAGAATTGGGTTTTAGCTGAGTATTTATTCAGCTTGGTTGAGTTTTACTGATTTCCAATTCCCTTTTCTGGTTTTATTTATGTTTTTAGTTGGACTCAGTGTGTGTATAAGGGAGTTAACTGGCCTGTGTCCTTACCTAGCTGGGAAGACCAAGACCAAAACACAGTTTGACATTCCGTTGGAGGAACTGCATTGTGACACCTGGGGAGTAGGTTTACCTTTGTGCCTGCTACTAATACTGCAGGCTGGGCAGGTGGGCAATGCTGGAGGCTGCAGACTGCTTGTCTTTGTCAGTCCTAAGGCATGTTGGTCTTGGGATCTGTGTAAAAATCGGTGAATCGTGGTCTCTGTTGCTCTGCTTGAAAAGCAAAATAGAGGTTTGTTGTTCCATGAAGATGCCGTTGATCATAAGTTCAATGTTTATAACTAAACATCTCCAATGCCCCTCTTTTTTTCCAGTGACTTTTTTTCCACAAGGTGGAACTCCTTTCATAGCAATGACTCAGTAAGGCACCGTTGCAAGAAAAGATGGGAGGAAATAAGAGTTGGACAGTTTGTTCTCGGCTTGCAGTAGTGTGCAAACTCCCACAGTCCCTGTGCCTTCAAAGTCCCTTGCAAATGCTAAATGACTATCATCTTTATCCCCACCTCCCGAAGGCATATCACTTAAGGCTTTACCTACAGGCAGGCATGGTTTAAAATGCCTGATGGCATGGCCTGGAAGCCCAGCTGCACTAAGGCTCTCACAGTGCAAGCTCTGGGGAATCTGCTCCAGGGTTAGTAGCAGCAGGGGATTCTCAAGCATCTCTCTCACGGGGTGTGAAGCGCTACAGACCGCCTCAAGAACACAGCCAGCTTGTGTGCCAGAGCCAGGTGTGCAACTTGTGGAGCACGTGAATCCCACCCTTGCACTCAGATCATAATGATTTCTTGAAAAGTATGTTAAAAGTGTCACTAGCGTTTTAATTTAACAAGGTCCATCACTTACTAATGGTGCCATGCATATGAATTACAATGTTGGCACTGCAGCTATTCCTTGCAAGGTTTGCAAGCACATTATCTTTATTTTTCTTGTAATTACCCACAAATCTGAACTATCCTGGAGAACACAATCTACTGCAGAGTATACCTCCTACTGGGATACGTGTGCCAGAGAGGAAAATGCTTCTATAGCAGCAGAAAGATGTGCTTTTCTGTGAAGACGACCATGATTGCACATCAATTCTTTGAGTACTCCTGACTTAACGTACAGATCCAGCAGACCAAATGAATTTCCTGTGGCTGACAAGCACTGCATTAGAGACCTTGACCCTGGCAACTGTTAGGACCCCTTTCTGCTGATGACCGTAAAGGACCAAGCCAGGCAGGGAAGAAGGAGGAATAGCCGCCTGTCCCTGGGTTCACCTGGAGCACCTGGCCTGCTCCAGTCATCCTTGAGAAGTGCTATATATCTCCAAGGGATTGCATTTTGGATCCTGTAATGACCATAAAGTCAAAATATGACGTTCAGTCACCCCACTAAAAGCACAGGCTGGCTTGACCCAAAAACCGGTGTCAAATTCTTTTGTGTTCCAGCTCTGATATATTTCATTTCTTTGCACTAAAAAATGAACTAGAAAGAGATGCAAATTTTTATGAAGCTAAGCATTTCCCTCACTTTCTTTCATAATATGCACCATGTCCTACTACTCAATACAAGTGCGACATATGCTGTTAGGTGGGCCCATTAATTACGATATCTCACTAGACCTTTAAAATGAAAGCTACTGCCTCTGGTGGTTTAGGTGGAACGGAGATATATAACCTCCTAAAATATCTGCAGTAGCCCCAAGTTAACAGCCTGGATTTTTTAATCCTTTTAGTTATATTAATACCCCATTTTTTTCTGGAATGGAGTTTGCCAATATAATTTGCAATTATTACTTTGCATAATAAATTCATCATTTTGAGTTCCTGACTCTGAAAAGCAAATCACCCTGAATATATTATCCATGGGAAATGAATTTGTTTGTGTGTTTCACCCAGATATATACAAAATATTCCTCCTCCTGGGGTGGAAGGGAAGGGTGGGATAGATTTTAATAAGACAGAAGAAGAATTGAGACAATTTTTATAATAAAATCCTGCCCAAGCCAAGCTCTCGCAGTAACAAATCCCCTGGCAGGAGGCCTGTCGGTGGACCGTGTCCAAGACCTCAGCCTGAACGGCAACCAAGGGCTCTGCAGAACAAGCCCAACACGGCTTGTCACCTTTCCCCTCCGACTCCTCGCCCCGCTCGGTCGGCTGGGGACCTTGCGCCGGAGACCTCACTCCCTGCTTACAAACAGCCTGCTTGTTCCTCGGGAGCTGCTTCGAAGGACACGTCCAGGTTCCCTAACCCCATCTCGTCACTTTTCCCGCATGCAAGCCAAAAAGCAGGAACATCAGACCGGCCGGCAGTGGCACCAGGTTGCTAAACTCTCAGCCCGCGCTTAATTCACCACCTACCATAAACCCTACCTTGACTTTTAGCGTGTAAAGACGTACTTAAGCCGTCGCTGCTAAGAGTCTTGCACTCATCGGCTTTGCACGATGTAACGATGGATGTGGATTTTTCCCGTTTACCTCAGCCCCACAAGTTAATTTCGGTAGCTGTGCTTTCCTTTATTCTTCCCGAGGTTTAAAACTCTGCCGGCAGCTTCCTGCGCATTCTTTCCCTTATTAGTTCAGTTCCCAGGCTGACATTTTTGTCTCTGCTATAATTTTCATTTAAGCTAACAACTTACTCGCTGGGCTGCTCATTTGAGTCAATAGTCGTGAGGGTTTGCCGAGAACACTAGCCAGGAGGCAATTTCTTGATGTTGTTTTGTCGCTGCTGTTGTTTCAGAAAAAGAATATAATAATAATTAGAAACAGAGAGTCGGTGTGGGTGCTCTTGTGGTCAGATATCGTTTCTTTCATGTTAACACGAAACCACACAATGACTTTTACGGTGCATTGATGTATTCTGCGGGTTGTATCCTGCACCGATTTGCAGGTCATGTTATTTCATTTACTTAACTGCTGTTGTGCAGAGTGAAAATTGGTGAAGAATTTGACCTCTTTAGCTCTATAAGCATTTCACGAGGAGCTTTAGACATTCTTCCTACTTCTGGTCTAATTCCATCGCTTATTAAGGGTTCGTATTCGGGCTTGTAATCTGACTTGATAAAATTATTCATGTGTGTCTTTTCTTTCCATCGATACTTTGGCACAGCAAATGGGCAGATCAGAGCACAACAGCAAGATCTTGAGTTGCACACAGTGTTCATCTGCCTCGGTGCAGTCCGAGGAATGCATGCAAATACAGTATTCAGTAAGTGCATGAAGAAATATTTTTCTTAAGCTTTTTTTGTAAGGCACAATGGACTACAGGCATTTTTCCTTTTTTTTTTTTTTTTTTTTCTTAAGAAATAAGACTGCCACTTCTACATGCGATATTAAAAAGCTACTACCCCCATATCTTTTACTTCTATAGTCAATGCTGAGATCTCAGCCAAGGGCGCAGCCTAGGCATTTGCATGTCAAGATGAAAATAATCCATTTTGATCCTCTATAGAAAAAGTGGTAATAGTGGAAGAAGCTCAGAAAACATTACCCATCTCTCTGTGCCATGAGAGTCTTGAGGGAATAGCATTCCAGAGAGGGGTGTGATGCTGCAGTGCAGCACTGCCTGAAATGCTGGGAAGAGCACAAAGAGGAATTCAGACACAACAGAAGTTATCCTGACAAAAATTGCATCTATGTTGATGGGAAGGGGGAAAAA
>VZTL01041086.1:0-34603 GCA_013400535.1 Scopus umbretta
TTTTTTAATCAATATTTCACCCATGAAAGGACCTCTCCTCTGACCATGCAGCCACCTAAGTCCCTTAAGACATTATGTCTTGGGACCCATTTTGGTAAGGGGTCTTGTCTTTTGGAAATTCAAGTAGGCTGCATCAACTGAATTGCCTTTACTCATATGGTTACTGACCTCTTCAAAGAATTCCAACAGGTCTGCAGAGCAGGACTTCTTCCCTTTATAAAAACCACACTGACCCTTTCCCAATATTTATCCGTGTAATTCACCCATTATATGCCTTGCTAGTTTCATCAGTCTGTCTGGTACAGCAGGTCAGTGAATTCCCAGGACTCCTCTGGGATTTGTTTTACAAATTGTGTTACAGGTAAAGCACTTCAGTCCTTGGGCACCACAGCAGCTTCAACAGAGGAGCATAACCTTTCACTTAACTATTTCATCCTTAAATTCATTTGAAACTCCTGGGTTGATACATCCAGTCCTGGCAACTTGGTATAAAAGCATATATTTTAGCTTTTTTTACAGCCTCTGCAATAGGCACTGCAGTGTAAGTCAGGGTCTCTGCTGACTCCCCACAAAGCATTCCAGCACAGTAGCCTCTGAGCTGCTCCATGGCAAGCCGGCATGCAGAAAAAATTAATTTCAGGTTTTCTGCTATGACTAGATCTTTCCTGAGTCCTCTTTCAGAGCCTGAGCACTCTCCAAACTCTCTCACACAGTTTCATTTCCGATAGGTTTGAAACAGGACTATTACTTTTTTCCTCCTTTGCAAGTCATCTCTCAAAATCCCCTCTTGCCTGCTTTGTTCTGTTCATATATTTAATCTGCTAGAGTTTATAACCTTTTCCATTTTCTCCAGCTTTTTGAAAAATGCTTTTTTGTTTTCAACAGCCTCCATGCCCTTCTGTTTAGTCATGCTGGCTTCCCTGCACCATTTCTCATGTCTGTGGTGATAGATGGTGGGCATTTGCTCTCTGCTTAGCTTATTTTCAATAAGCTTCTCCATTTCTGTGCAGTTCTTGTTTTGAACTTGCAGTGCAAACCCAGTGAAGTTTTCTATGTGGGTGGTGGTTTGGTTTGTTTGGTTTTTTTTCTTTTTCCTGAGAATGTTGACCTGGAGCACATTATGGTTCCCATCACAGAGCAGCTCTTTGAAGACACTGTTTTGAACACGTTTCTCTGCCCTTCTCAAAATGACGTCAATGGTGGCTTCTCCTCCCTGGGGCTCCCCTAACTTGTTGCTCTATATAAATTTGCAGCTAAAATGGAGTATTGGTATCATGTCCCACAGCTACGTCTGTCTAATTCACACAGGGCAGCTGAGGCTTCCTACCCTTGTCCTCTCTCCCAGCCTTGTAGCTTCTCTGGTCACAATTATAGACAAAACATAGATTTCTTATTTAGGCCTGAGATTTCAGTCTAAGGGGAATCCAAGTTATTCACTGACGTTAGTTAGAGCCAAATCAGATCAACAAGCTTCCTTTAACATCCACCTGCATCTACCCTCTCCTTCCTGTACACTGTATCCAAGTATTAGTGTTCCACTACCAGTGTCCACCAAGACGGACCTCAACTCTCTTCTGTGATCTCAGACAAGAAAACAAGAACCACTGGCAGAAACAAAATAAAACTGGTATTTTGGGTGCAAGTTCTTGTTACAGACTGGCTGACTTGATGACAAAGTGCTATTGAAAAGAGTGTTTCTCTTGCCTCTCTGCCCTGCCCCGTGTCCAGTGAGTTGATGGTCCCATGGAAACCTGTAAGTGGGAATGCAGGGCTGGGTTTGATGTCTCACTACATTAGGAAAGCAAAGCAACTGACCGTGCTGCTATAGGACCGCTCATTCGAATGGAAGGTAAGCACTGTGAGTGCACACATGGTGGCAGAGGCACTGACTTGCCTTAGCTATTCTGTTAAGACATACTCTCAGGTAGGGGTTGGGCAGAAGAACTGATAGTAGCCAGAGAAAGGCCACCAATGCTACTGACCATCTCTGAAAGCCTGTGATTTTTGCTGTATGCCTTATGGTCCCAACTCCTGAGAATCACTGCTTTTAGTCAGAGCCCTACACTTTAAAAAATGAGATGTGTGTGAACCATAAAGGCTCAGACACCGGACGGTGATAAGACACAACCCAACAGCGGCTTTAAAACACTTGAGATTAAACAGAAGCAGGAACTGCTGGGAGATATTCCTTGCTGGGGATTTGCAGGAGGTCAGACTCAACTGGGACATTATCCTATTTGGCCTTAACATCTTTGAATGATTCTTAAAATGAGGAGGAAAACACACACCCAACTATGACTGCCAAGGTTGAAATTTACCATGGGACTGATTATGGGAAGAAGTGGGCACATGCCCAGGTGGCAAAAGGTTAAAATGGGGGAAGCATCTCTGACTGCCACCCTCTGTCTTTGGCCAGAAAGGGAAGCAATGACAGTGCCACTGACAAGTGCCGCAGAAATTTCCCATATTAAGAAAAAAATATTTCTGAATGAGGCACCCAACAGCAGCTCCAGAGGCGCTAATGCCTTGAGCTCCAGAGACTCCCAGGCAGTAAACAGAAGTACCTGGGTGCCAGATTGCAGCAGTACAAACTCCAGCCACACTCCCTCAGCTCCAGGTCAGAGTGCGATCCAGAGCTTAAGTTTTAAAGGTTATTAAAGTCTGAAGTAAGCCATTTGTTTCACAGTGGGAATGATTAATGATGAGAATTCATATTACCAGTGCTTTTCACAACTGATTTATTCTTTTTTGGCATTACTAGATGAGTTCTACCCCCAGTGTGAAGCTGCTCAAAGTTCAAAATTAATTCCCTGGAAAAACCGAGAATTTATTTAATTTGGAGACCAACAATAAAGAACACATCTGTGAAATCCCTTAATTTTTTTTTATTTATTTTTTTAAAAAAAGTTCAAATTTGGCAGAACACAGAGGAGCAAGGTGTCTGTTGCTCACATTCTGTTCAAGCTTGTCAAATGTCTGTACTAGTAGAGGGCTAGAAACATCCCGAAAAACCAGTCAGCTTAAGGACTCTCAGGTCCTGGTTCACCTAAGACAAAGAAAACTGCCACTGCTGCTTTGCTGTGAGGTGGAGGAGATGAAGATTACTCGGGTCAGGTTTTCACCCCTTTCAGTGATACTGTAGCTACAGCTATTACTTACTTTCTGCCATCTTTGCCAGTCTTGGCAAAGGTGGAAAACAATTTGCAGGATGCTCCTCGGGCAACCTATCACAGCTCTTAACCATGGAGAGATTAAAGTAGAGATTCTGTTGTCTTGCTCTTTGCAACAGCTGCCCTCAAATTTCTACACACTACCAAAACAAGAACACTATGCTTATAAGCTAAGAAAAAAATATTGGAAGACTATAAAGCATCACCATCTGGTAACTCTTACCATTACAGTACCACAGACCTTAATGCAGTTAGTAGGTAAGTGCTTACCACGTCCTCTCTGTGCAAATTATTTTGGAAATAGTAGAGCTGAAGGAGACTGCTGCGTGGGAAGCAAGCCTAAATCACATTTAAAGCAACATCTTGAACTAAATTATTCATTTCCATACAGAGCAGAAATTTATTAATAGAAAACACAATATGATCTATGCAAGCAGGCAATGGTTTCTAGTACTTTGTGTAATTGGATTAAGTCTTAAATTAGAAAAATGCTGGGTGAGAATCAAGAGCAGCAGAAGGAGGTGTGTAGTCTGGTTACACAAATACAAAAGCATCAGGAGACAAAGGTGCTGCTGGGTTATCCCCAACCTATTGTTGTACATACAAACAAGCTTTTGTGTGTTCCTGTTCCAAAGGCACATGATGCTGAAGGACAGACCTAGTGCATATCTGTAACCCTTCCTAATGCTCTGTGTCAGTCAGAGAGAAATAGCAAGTCACCTCCAAAACACAGATTCTGCTAGAGAACAGATACTGGCTCTGCAGCCAAATGAACTGAAGTCAAGTGACCTACAACAGGAGCACAGATGACAGGTTGGGTTTGTGCTCCCAAATCAGAGATCATGAACTCCTACAACCACACAATATTGAGACCAATAAGCAATTAATGACAACACCTACATGTTAGATGTACTTCTCCATCTCCTGCCCTGCCCATGCAAGAAAAGAAGCAGTTAAAGCCACAATTTTCTTGCACTCAGTCAAATATCCAATGCCATGAGCAAGGCACCCAGCACCGATGTAGGAACATGTGGTGCTTCCTACTCCTGCTCTGAGAGTAAATCCCCCCTTCCCCAGCTAACGCAGGAAATTGGACCTGCCTAGATCTATAGTTATAAATAAATAACAATAAACTATTGTTCAGGGTGAATTAAACCTCTCGCAGATCAGCTCTCATCTGCAGAAGTCTGGCGGTGGGTTGTTTTTTTCCAGCACTCTGCACCACCACTTTGAGTCAGTAGGGTACCAGGCTGCAGCCTTCCCCATGGGCTGCAAATAGAAGAGGTTGATGCCTCTAGCACTCTTCCATCCCTGGACAGTGGGCTCAAGGTGCCACAACCTGCAGACACAGCCTTTGTAAACCTGAACCCTACACAAGGAAGATCTCAATGTGCTAATACACAGGCAAGTCTAAAAATATTTTGCATGACTCCTATACCCCACATCATCTTAACCCCTAAAGGCAACCTGGAAGATAGGCCAGGGGCCCTGTTTCCAGCCAAGGACAGTCCACCTGCTGACATGATGTGCCAAACTACATTTCAGTATCTTGCTGGACACTATGAACATCTTAAAATCTCCTGAAGAAGAGAAAGCAGGGCCACGTTCTGTGTCTCCAAACCTTCAATGTCCCTGGGAACTAGAACTGAGTCTAACTGCATTGAGTTATAACTACTATTGCAATTATTCAGTAGCTGCTTTGAAATACCATTAACGGGTGTTGCATAACGGATGGAAACAGATCAGTCACTGTGAGTGGAAAGGCACCATTCATTTTTCTGAAGGCAGGAAGGAGGCAAATCCCTTTCTCAACCTAAGGCGCATACATTTGCTTTGCTGTAAGAACTCACTGACAAGAACAAAAAAAGCACAGGAACTTCCAAATACCACATCTGCATAATCAGCCTCTTTAGCACACTGGTGTCACAGGCATACAGAAAGCAAAAGTAACGTTTAAGTAAATCCCATGGAAGGATTATGCTCATATATTTAAAAATAAAAATCATGTTTCAGTCCAAGTCCAGCTAGCAAAAGCTTTCCAGAACTCAACACTGCAGTTTTACAGAAAACAGAGTTTTTAGATGGAAAGCCGGTGATGGGAGGAATCAGAAAAAGAGCTCCCCTAGAAATAACAATTAAAAAAAAATTTCCAAAATAAAATTCCATTTTAAGCATTTTTAGCTGTACAGTATTTGTTCCTGGGATGTCAGCAGAAGTCAAAACCAGTACATTAATGGTGACACTAGTTTTAATACAATTAGGGGCAGTTCCTAATTCAGTAGACATTAAAAAAACTTGCTTTCTAGATCAAAACATCTTCTGTGCTGTAATTAATTTCACTCTAGCACTTTAAACAAGAGAACAAAAGAACTTATTGTACAAATCAGAAAAACAATGGTCCTGAACATCCTAGACAAAACATTTCAATGCTGGCGAGAACAGCTCCCCTGTTATTCATACAGAGAAAGCAAACCTTTCCTCAAAGTGCTAACATTTCATGTTATTTCATTACAATAAACAGAAGATGCTTTAAAACATATTGTATTCAACACCACTGTGTAGCAATCGCAAGCTGGCTTTAATGATTTCATTAAAAAATGAACATGGTTTCGATTCAAAATCTATGACATCAGCAAATGCACATGATGGGATATTTCAATAACCTCTCAATAGCAGAATACCATCTCCTACTGCACAGCAAGCAAAAATAAAGCAAAGACTGAGCAAGGATAAGCACATTTTTAAAGACGCAATTAAAAAGCTTCAAACAAACATACTTGTGGAAGAACTTCTCCAACACTGAATCAGTAAAAACATGGGCTTTTTGAAAAGTTATACTTTTAGTAGAAAAAAAAGCAATAAAAAGTTCCTCATTTAGGTCTGTTGTTAACTCTTCAAACATTTTGCTGTGTTTTACTCTGGGCACAGGCAACACCAAGTAACTACAATTTCAATTAATTCCAGCAACGCATAGCAAGTTTTTGTAGAGGGAAACTTTAATTTCTTTCCTCTGTGGGTTTAGGCATGTCTTGTCTTTTCTGTTTCACCTGAACTCTGCATGTCCTGGACTTACTTATTCCCACCTCTTCCATACCTTGTGAGCTTTCTGCAAATACTCTGCCAAATCTCAGACCAACCTCCACACCCCAGGTCCTCTTCTCCATGGTGTGTGCTGGAGTGCAAACCACTTCTCCCCCTTCACGTGGATGGGAGGCAGCAGAGAGGAAGTACTAGCTACAGATCAGATCAAATGCTAGCTTATGTCAGACTGAAACATAATGCAGATTTATTTGGATAGTTTTAAAAATATATCAGCATATTCCTTTATCAGTATTTAAAGCAAATCACCTGGAAAAAGGGGAAAGATTTAGGCTAACACAGAACACCTACTTCTCAAAGCAGCTGAAGAGGGTCTGCAGATAATAAAAGCACAGACACAGCTCTATTAACTGTGTAGGTCACCATACCATCTGTCCATCAGCAACCCAGACCATTTAATTCACCATCTGCCCATGAACATTAGAAGGAGCCAAGCCTAGATTTCATTAGGGTTCATATAGCTTTCATGTAAAATGTAGGTCTCAGATTTAGGTTAATACATTTTATTTCTGAGAATAACCTAGATTCGTATTGATAAAGACCCCTAAGCCACCATACTAGCTCTCTCTTATCTCCATTGCAAACAGTTATCAGATTATGTGGGGGTTGTTTCAACTGATGCCCAAGCAACCTGTTATTTGTCAGTGTTAATTGTGGTTGCTTATAGATGAACAGTTGAAGAAAACCAGGGCACCTGTATCTGAAAGTTAGCTGTACCAGAAAAGCTAAAAGCTTCTTCGTACCACATTAACCCAGAGTAAAAAATTTCAGAAGGAAGAGGATGCTTGCTCTGTTGACATTGTCCAGATCCGATCCTGGCAAGTTATGCAGAACTAAAAACACACACAAATTCACAATGGCATCACTCATTTGCCCCAAAGGAAGGAAAGATCTTACAAACCCTCAATATGGACATTACCTTGAAAAGTAACACGCCAAAGCTTTACAGAAAGCAGCATGCCTAACCTGTGTGCCTGACACTATACAACTCAGAGAATCAGTGACAGTGCTAACAACACACTCACGAGTTGGGATTAAACCAAACACTTCTCCCAGTCATAAGAATGGACCAACTGCAGAAAATATTTTGGAACTGCAGCTTACAGCCAGAAGGAGGTCTAGAGGCACCACAGGATGAATAAACGCTGAGACCAGCTGTGTTACTGCTCTGGCTGTATCCAAGACAGAGCTCTGCAGAGGCATTGGTCAGTCCTGAAAGGAGCTAGGATGGACTTACAGCAAATCACCTCAAATAACACAGGCTGAAATAACACAGGACTCACTCCAGCGTGTCAATCTCTTGTACTGGTGAGCGCAAACTGGACCTGCACTGTGAACAGGGTTGCCGCCAGTGCTAACAGATGCCACAGTGCTAACCCACTTCCTTCGCCCTGCTGGCTGCAGCCTTGCAAGCACAGCCCAGGATGTGGTCGGCACCATGCAAAGCCACAGCTTTATCTCAAAACAACTTTTTGGGGACTATTAGAAAAATAAAAAGGTCTGAAATGCAGGTCTTGCATCACTGATGCCATGCTCTCATACTGCAAACGCTATACTGCGTAAGATAATATAAGCTGCCTACTGGGTTAAACCACAACAGATGGATTATATCCAAACTCTGTAAATTTTGTCTTACAACCTGCCAGGTCCCTTGCAGATATTACTGCTATCGGAAACTGAATCGAGAACTTCACTGCACTGTAACTGGAAACGATCTTCCCATTATCAGCCTTCATGAATTTGTGGCCAGTTTGTGCCTGTTCTTGTAAAAATCAAGATCCTCCCCAAGGCTATTCCTCCCTGTGAAATTCTGGACAAGTTAAACCCCCACCTCAGACTAAGTGCTTTTAAGTCTCTCTCCACACAACAGGATCTCCCTTCCTCTGGAAGCCCTAGCAAACTTCTTCACTTCGAATTCCCCCTTCTCAAACACTGGTGAGTAAAGACACACCAATTTCGTAGAGGCCTGAATGTGGCAGCTGGACGTACTTTGCCAGATTAAAAAGCAGGAGTAATTTTTCACAGGACAACAGAAGAGTTCAACCTCCAAATTTAAGTACTGTTCCTGGTATTAGCAACTGAGGCAGAAAATCCAAGGACCCAATGCATCGTCTATCCTCTCTGACAGATTTCAAACAGAGACTAAATCCAGCCCTTGGGGGTACTGTCCAGGTAGGACAGGGGGGCCAAGCCAGGTGTGTCCTGAAACCACACCTTGTAGGGAGAGATGCTGGAGGAAGGTGAGGCTGGGACAACATTTACAGTCACAAGAGATGCTATGTTAACTTCTTGCTAAAAAAAAAAAATATTCTAAATGAATTACCTCCTAGAAGGAACATCATGTCTCCTGCCCAACTGTTGCCATGGCCACCAGCTCACTGCTGATCTAAAGCAAAGCACAGAGAAGCAACAAGCACGTCCTTCCCGGCCCAGCGCTCCTGCGCACCCCTCTCCCTGGCTGCGGGGCTGCTCCACAGCTCTTCCTGCAGCTCAGCCTCGGGGCAGACAGGGAGCCAAGACAACAACTATGCTGGGACATGCCGAGCGCACATGAGTCGGTGGTAGTAGGACTGTGTTTCTTTGGGGCTCGCACAGTTTCATATTTGGGGTGTTCTTTAAAGAAGGGCGCAAAGAGGCTTTGCTTGTAGAGGGAAAGCATAGAGCAAAAAGGCAGCAGGTGATGCACAGCTGTTACAGGAACTCCTTCCTACCTTCCCACTGTTCCAGCTCTGAAGATTATACCTGCTCACAGACAGGCAGGGCATGGGCGAACCCAGAGCTTTGCTGGGTCATTAGAAAAACTGCAGTGACGGCTAATGCACTCAGACACTCAAGCACTGTATTTATATTCATTCCAATCATGGCAGACAGGCCCCAATAGCCAATGCCTGTATTCCCTAATACTCTTAGGCAAAAGCATTGCATCTACTTTTACCCATTCCCCATCCAACATGGGAGCACACTGTACCTCTGGCAGAGATGGAAAGATACAGAAAGACAGACGGAGACAAGACGGTACAGGGAAGTGTTTTAAACTCATTATCTACCTTTATTAAAACAGAAGAATCATTGCCTAACAGTGTTGCTGCTTCTAAGACCAGACAGTAAAGTTACATGCTAAGATTAGTAATTTTTATACTTACAGGCCTTAAGATAACACTAAAACTCACAACGAATCACACTGAAGTAGTACAGTGACACGTGCCTGCCCAGATGGGGTGTAGTTTCAGTGTCTGTTATCAAGAGATGGAAAAAATACAAACTATCTTCTTAGGACTGTATTTATTATATTCCTGTTCTGTACAGGCTTGCAGAAGGTTTTCTGGAATCATCTACATCAACAGACTTTTATTAAAAGCTATCACGTGATGTTGACAGCTCTACCCCCTAGCCGCACCACTGGTGTAATACAGCAGCAAGAGCCTGTCCTGTGCTAAGCAGAACACTACAGACACAGCAGCCTCCTGCAGCTGAAAAGAGAAAAGCCGCTGGCTGCATATCAGCATGCTGAGTGGGAAATCAGCAAGGTAATCCGGCAAGGTAAACGAGCCTGCGCTCTACAAAATGCACCATGTAATCTCAGTGCTGTGCTCTGCCTAGCAAAGAATGTGTCCTCTGTCTTGGATGCCTGTGGTTCAACTGCTCCTCTAAAAGGATTATTCCTGTAACAATCAGACTCATCTCCACACTACTCTGTCAGGTGAATAACCTCCCAGAACATGACCGCGGCTTTGTCATGACCCTGGCCCAGCAAAGCAAGGGTGCTGTATCTGGGGCACCTTGGTGTCTTCCATCTCCTCTCAACACAAATAGAGCATGCAGGCCCCTTTCTTCTTAGCCAGTGAACCAGATGGGATGTGACAGAGCTGCAGCTCTTCAGCATATTGCATGTCTCAAAGAAACTGCTTTTCAGGAGACCAGCCACCCTGTAAGATGTTGTAGAGCCTCAGCAGAGCAGTCCAAGTCTGCACGTCAGAGCTCAGAACAATGGGCTCTGCGTGAAAACAGTGAAGGGCAATTTCTGCCAAATGGACATATTCTTCAAGTTCTTACTGATCAAACTTTAACAGGAGTTAAAATTAAGATACAAAGCTTTTTCATCTCTCTCTCAGCCATGGGGAGTCTGCCCACAGACCTTTGTCTCCTGCACATGTCTTACCTGACAGTCGAAGTCCTGGAAGTTGCGAGCCGCATTCTGTTAACAAAAACCAGAGAAAGAAAGAAAGAAAAAAAAAAAGTTCAGCACAGTACCCCAGAACACCCCCAACAACATCATCAAAGTTCCCCTCAGAGACCTCTGCTTCAGCACAGCCTAGCCTGACTGCAGTCAGGACAGCAGCAAAATGCGAGACCCGTACAAGAAAACTCTATGCAAGTTCTGCCTGTTACTATTCAGCAAATTTGCTGGGGGCTGTCCAAAGGCTGTCAGCTAAGGGGTGTACCTGTGAACACAGCTGAGAGTTAAGAGCATTTAAGCAGGGACAGAAGCACATAGGAAGGACCCTGACCAAAGTCAGGCTGATTACGAGGTTGGATTTTGTCTGGTCTTGGTGTCCATTACCAATTTGAATGCAAAACTCTTGAAAGGACTACTGGTAAGACCCCACGCAACAAGCACAAGAAAACAAGCTATGCAGTCAGGTACTCTGTAGTAACTGCTGCGTGCGTGGTATCGTTCCACAGCAATCACAGTGAGTAAGCTACTGAAACCAGAGCACATGGGAACTGGGTTCAGCAGTTCACAGCTGACTTTTCCCAGAGGGTGACACCACACATACAGGTGAGCACAGTATATACATCACACATTTGGCATGCTGCAAGTTCAAAGCAATAACTTGTCTGTATGCCCACATGCTTCGTAAGACTGGCTCTGAGCACAGAATAGGTTACAGTGCTGAGTGCTGTCAAATGCTGCAAAAGGCTGAGCAAATCATCTGAGACAGCATTCTAGCTTAGGTGTTTTAGGCATAGCACCTTAGTGCTAAAGTTACAACTAGGACCATAGGCGCGCTCCAAACATTTCTTCTGGCTGAGCACCCTAACTCTTCTCCATGTGTAAACAAATGGCCCTGCTTTCCTCCCTCCAAATCTTTACCACATCACCAAGAACACAGGTTGCTACCTACGTTCTTCAGCCTGACACATTTAAGTTGAGGTACTGCAAATCTGTTTTAAGAATCCCCCTGGTGTTATGTATTGAACTGTGTCAATATTTTGGACATGACGTGGCAAAGCACCAAATCCTCAGGATGGGGAAAAAGAAAATAAGCAGCAGCCCACCCTTATTTCAGTTTGAGATCCTGAAGTTAGTTGAGATTTCTGACAACTCCGTCTATGCTTCTTTCCCTGATCTGTTAAATACAGACAGTAGAGCCTTCGCATCTACCACGTCATAAAGAAGGTAAATTCAGTCACCCAATGCCACAGTGATTAAAGACTGTAAAAAAGGTTGTGAAGAAATAAGAAACTTCTGTAGCCAGCAGTGGATTTGGATGGTGCATACTAAATAAAGAAAAGGCTGATCTGAATTTGTGCTGCGAAAAGCAAGATTGCCCGGGTGGGGAGCAGGGAGGAAACAACACAAAGCAAAGAATGAAGGTCTGCAACTGTGTTGCTTGATGCCAGGGTACACCACCACACACAAGTAGCATTAGGGCTGACATGTCCTGATTCCTGGACACTTGATTTTAACACACCAAAATCTGACTTTAAACCATTAATCTATTCATTGTCTTAACTTGAGAAAGTCTAAGATTAAGGCATATTTTTCAGCCCTTTGAAGATGTGATGGCTGCACCTCAAAGGCAAAGAGCTAGCTAGAATGACCCAATCCAGCCTAAGGTCTGTCTATCCAATCTCCTGAATTAAGCTGTTGCATTTCAGTAACTCTGCACTGAGGCTCTATTAATAAGAGTCAAAGATGCCAGAATACGGACCAGCCAGAATAATAGCGTCACTGGGAAAAGTTTTCTCATCGGGTTACAGGCAGTACTCTGTTCTCCTTCTCTTTCAACTAAATGGGAACATTTGAAGCCAATTTTCTTTCCCAGTATAAAGTCACTGCATTTTAGTGAGCCTGAACAAGGTGAACATATATAATCCAATGTATTTTACTTCCCTACACTTGCTATTAGGCTTAAATTACACACAAACGTAAGAGTATTTGTATTCTTTAAAAGTCAAGCTTGTAATTTTCTGCTGACTTAGATTTGAGACAAAACAAAGACAGGACTCAGTGGTCCCCAGTGGCATTTCCTACAATTCAGACAAGTGAACAAGGTATGACCAAGCCATTTCCATTTCCCAGGCAATGCCACTGGTTTTGGAGTTTGAGTATTAAGACACCAGAGGTCCTCTTCTCGGTACAGCAGCCTTTGTATCTGCAGAGTTCATGAACTCACCCATTAGCACCTTAAGAGTTTTACTGTGCTATTTCTGGACATTAATCCCTGCTGGCTCAAACTCCTACATCTAAAGTGGGTTGGTCAGTAAAAACCTTAGTGAACTGCCAGCTCAATACTTTTTGTACTCTGATACGCTGCACAGAACAGCACGTTATGGCACCACACCCAAATGCTCCATAAACTGTCTAAAAAGTGCATGTATATTATTTCCAGCTTGAAAGCATTAATAAGGGCCAGACCTCAGAGATGGTAGCTCCCTGAAGCATTTCTTTTGTTAAAGTGTAAAAAGGAGAGCTGCAGCACACTTCCCACGCACTGCTGAGGATGGTTCTGGAGCCACCCTACATATTTTTCCCTACTGAGATAGTATATACTTCCTGTAATTTCAAAACTCAGTCAAGGAAAACAAACAGCAATTTGTATGTGCACTTCTGTATGCTGGTTAACACCACCGGGCTGTTTAAGTAAGCACTCTGCATTTAAAACAGAACTGTCCCAGCTATTAGCTAAGAGAAGCAGCTGTGCAGATGACACCACGGCAGGGACCTGATGGGACTGATCAGGCAATACTTGACAGAGAGACTGAAAACTTAGAAAGTGACAACCATTTTGTTTTGGCATGCTTCAATACGTCCTACTTAGGTCAGCTCACTGAAGCAAGGGAAATCTACCCTTTTGAACTCAAACATGGAAAATCCTAGGAGAATCATGAGCAAGAGCTGGGGCATTGCATTTAGGAAGCTCATCTTCTGTAAATGTTCATCTCTCATTTTGAAGTCACAAACTGTTTTCAAGGCCTTTCTGTATTTTTATCTGCTTGCCTACACTGATTTTGTTCTTCCAAGGCTCACCCTTCCTGGAAACATTTTAAGAAGTTATGTTTAAGCTATGGTGGAAGCTTAGTAGTCAGCACTACACTGTAAGAACAGGCAGCTGGATGGCAGATTTCAGCAGAACTTTTAGATTTTACAGATACTAAACAGATATGCTAGCACACTGCAGAAATGAGCAAAAACTAAGGAGCACAGACTAAAACATTGCAGAATTTCAGATATTTCACCTATTTTAGGTGGGAGTCTGCACTAGACAGTGCAGTCTTCTGCAAGTGCACAGTGAACAGACAAAGTACCATACCCCTTTGGCAGCACAAGCTAGTTCTTGATGTCAGCCACTAAACAAAGCATTGGGAACTGCTTCACATACCATCAAACTCGGCCGTTAGGTGTGGAAAGCGACCAAACTGCATTGCTCAATCACAATTTGCAGATTCAAGATTCTAGATCTTGTTGGGATGGCCCATAATGACTTAGGAACCCAGAGCAACAATTCGTGGCAGAATCTAGTGAGGCTAGGACTTTCCTAAAGCCCACATGGCTCTCCTCCAGCCCACAGAAGATGGAGTGAAGGCCTTTAACGGCTGCTGCAATACAACAATTTTCCAAAGTTTCAGTATTGCATGAACCTGGACTTCTCTAGCTAGGCTCTGCAGATATTAAAAGGAAATGGCTCTCCGTTACTAAATGCAGGGAGACAGGGTTATTTGGGGGGTCAAAACACAAAAGGATAATTTAAGACAAAAAATTTTAAACAACAAAGAAAAAAAAAAAAGAAAGTGGGATACAATCCAAGGTTTCTCTAAAAAGATGTTCTACAGCTCCGCCAGATCAGGAATGGTATCACCTTTCCAATTTCTGCCCTGCCTTTGTAAATCCAGAGTACAGGCATAACACACTGTTTGGCTAGGACTCCAAACTTACCTGAACTGTGGTGCCCTGTCTTTCCCTGAGACTTCAGAAGAGTATGTGGTGGTGGGTTGTCAGAGTGGGGAAGCATTTACTGTTTTTCAGTACTTGAGGTACTTCAAGCTGTAAACAGATTCCTGGCAATCAGGGCTACTTGCCAAAGTCAGCCAGAATACACCTGTGAGAGCAAAGGGGCAGCTAGCATTACCTTATCATTCAGGAGCGGTTTGATCTCTGTCAACTGAACATCCTGCAGTTCATCCATGGTGCTGTAAGTGGAGCCAATTAACCCTCAGAGCAGCAAATGGGTGATTCTGAAACAAAGGCATATTGTTAGAAACAGTATTACCAGAGATGCTAGCCAAAGAAAGCTTTAAGATCTTTCATTAGACTTGTATATGCTCAAACTGAAGCCTGAAAGTCTGAAAGAAGCTGGTTCCTGGTGCTACACAAAGCACCTGTAACTGTAGACGGCAAACAACCATGCTTGCACAGAGTGTGTCAGTTGTTACACCTTACCCTGCACATTGCCTTGCCCATTGAAAGGTGGCCCTGAAAGCTCAGGCCTTTCTACTTCAGAAAGTCTGAATCCACTTCCATGCATTGCTGGTACTTCAGCCATAGTCTGCCTGGAAATGAACTGGAAACGACTGGATCAGCAGAGTGAAAATTTGTGTTTAGTATGAGGGAATACTGACATCGCACTGCCACACCTGACACGGCTTAACCACAGCACCCAGCCACTCAGGACAGGGCTGTGCCTGTAACCCATGCGACACAGAGCCAGCACTGCATTTACACGTGGGAGACAGAGGCGTGGGGATCCAAGCACCTTGCTGGCAGAACATAAGACAGCCCAGAACCCAAAGCAGCCCTTATTTTATGAGGTGGGATACAGAAACGGCCCCCAGATAGTCCTGGTCCGGTTGAACATGTGTAGGGTAACACTGTTAATTATTCAGCCCAAGCAATCATTCTCCCATCAGGTGGTGCAGTGTCACCAAAGGGGGGGGAAGTAATCGACAGTATCTGAGGTTGCCTTACGTCTGTGGGAAATCACTGCTACCACAGTCAGGGAAGAAATCTTCTAGTATAAATACAACAATGAGGATGGAGGAAAAACATGGCAGAGTTTACCAGGGATTTATTTTTTATTCTCGAGTGGCTGCGGAGAACAGGCCCCGCAACGCGTGCGGCTGCAGAGCAGCTGCGTTTCCCGGGCGGCAGCCCCACCACCGCCGCGCGCGCCTGACGCGGCAACTCGCTTCCACGTGAAACAATCAGGTGTTACATATGCCCCTTCTCCAAAGAGGATCTATCTGTGTTTCTAGACAGGAGAATTTCCAGAGCAGGCAGCTGCAGCAATATGAAAAGGGCTCTGGCAACAGGAGATGATCATGCCTGATGGTACCGATTATTTGGTTGTTCAGCGAAACTGAACAGATTACTGTAGAGGAAATAAAAGAAGTCACGGACAGGAATAGGCATGTGGTGCGCTTCCTGGGCGTTATCCAAGTGTGCTAGAAAAAGACTCTCAAATACTGTCACAAATCAAATTCTTCGTCCAGGATAAATTCTGCTGCTAACCATGGATGAAAAAAGGGGAATTAATTCCCTAAAGGCACCTTAATTCCACACATACATGCACTGCCCCGGGAAGGAGGGGTTCCCCTCACCCCAAATACTGTGCAAAGCTGGGCATTCTTGTCATCCCCCTTTGTGCCACGACTAACATTGGTGTGGCTGAAGCCAGTCCACCACAAAACAAATCAAAATGGCTTTTCCCTTGAAAATCAGCCATAGCAACTCCCCTCTCTTTTAGCTCCTTTACTTTGGGAAACTTGAAATTACTCTTCTTTTCCATTTTTTTTTTGCTGTAAAACACGTCAGTTGTGAGACTTCCAAGAAACCAGGTAATTTAGACGTAACATCCCCCTTACCCCACAATGAATTTTTATTCAGAAGAGCAGTAAGAGTTATTACATAATGTACTGTAAGCCCCAGAGGAGGAGCTAGTTACTGTAATTCTGATGAGGCATTATGGAGACCAAAAAAATATTTTCTGCTAAGGAATTACAACTTCCATATACACTGGGACTGATTAGGAGCCCAACATCTACCAGGTTCTCCCCAAAACAGCATCCCACAAGATTACAGACACCACAGAAGTTTCAAACAAGCCTCACAAAGCTTATCTGCAGCGGGTGACAGACAGTACTAGAACAACCACCTTATTACCGGGAGAGCTTATTCCTCTCTCATGCTCCTTTGAAAAGATACCCACTGGACCTGATGGCAGGTGATGGTAGGAAGGTGATGCTTATTCTTGGGGTCACCCAAGAGACCAAGAAGCTGTCCACTCTACCCAAAGGGATTAAAAAACTGTATGTACACCAGCCACCTTTCTCTGTGGGGTTTTATACACAAGAGAGTCATGCTTGTTTTGCGGTTCATGAGTCTTAGGCTCACACCTGGCATTTTTTCCTAAACCAGTCTACACTGAAGCAGGGCATCTAATAATCACTCTCTACTGAGCTCTGACTGACCAAAGAACAACTCAGAGCACCAACTGCTCTGCATCAGATTGCTCAAAGATACTTTTGCTAAAGCTTTGCAGATATTCCTCCCAGTTTCCCCCGAGCTATACAAAGAGCAACAACTCTCAGAGAGCCCTGGGATGCAACCTGCATAAACCTGCCTGGGGACATCATGTGCTGCTGATACAAGCATGCCAGTCCATGAAGCGTGTAAAGTCTAGAGAGGGGGAGACAGACACATTTTGTAAATCACATGCATTACTTAGTTTTTTATTATTCTCATATAACAAATAATTAACAAAGTAGGTGTTCAAAGCAAGGATTATCAAATGCTTTTATCTCATCAACCTCGATTTCAAACTTGGTCTCTAGATGCAACTACAGTGCACACAAAAAACAATGCCACCCTGAAATTAATCCAAAGCTTATCTTCCTGGTCCACTACTGCTCCAAATACTGTTTCAAGGGAAGGGAGATCTCTAAGGAGTAAGGCAACAAACTGCTGTGTTATACCTGCACTGGGTGTTGCTCCTTTGTTAAAGGAAGCTGGGCAGGACCAAGAAAGACTGCTGTTTTGGATGTTGGGCTCAGAATTAAGCAAAACTTCCTTGAGAGAGAAGAGACCACCTGCCTTAACACCGACTGGCCTCATGCGGCTGGGGAAACTTCTGTAGGGGAGCACACAGGAAGAGTAAGAGACACACTCTGCAATGGGTCTGCAGCACAGTCAGCCTGGGAGACTCTTGGCTCGGAGCAGACTCTCCCAGGCTGCAGGAGCAAAAGCAGGACCTCCAAAGGGGCCAGAGGAGACCAAATGCTGAGGTGAGTCACGAAGCCACTGAAAATTGCTGAACTGAGAGCAAAACCAGACAGAAAGATTAAACCTGCATAGCCACAAACAGCTGGATGGTGGATTTCTTTTCTAAACCTTTTGATTCTAATCTGCTCATACAACAAATGTGAGTTGTTTCTGCTTTCCTAGAAAAAGTTTTTGAAGGTTTTTTGAAGAAAAAGGTACAAGGGGTCCCCATCACCACTTGCAAGCAGCTCTTCCCAATCCACTCACTTGTGAACTCTCTGGAAAACACCTGTGACAGCCTCAGGACTACATTTGAATCTGTTCAGAGGATATTCTGTAGGCAGATGCACACACTTTTCCCCAGGTGATTGTCCTGGACCAAATCTGGGTAACCTGTTATTACAGCATGAGATCTGACTCACTCTACATGGTTACTCACCACAACTTCACTTGAGCATCCTGCTATGCTAACAGCAACATGGCTTTTTGTTTGAAACATAGCAAAGGGGCACATTTGTCCAAAAAAGGCCACAAAAAATTCTCAAAAGAGAATGCTTCGTAGCAGAGAGACCTGGTAAAGCACATCTCCAAATGCAGAGGCAAAGCGAATGGTGGGGTATTGGTGACCTGGGCTATCCTCTGCTCCAATCAAGTTAAAGACTCCTTGTAAAAGATCTGCAGACATTTCTGCCCAGGAAACAATTCTCTCCCTCCACTCCTCCTGTTTTTTTTTTTAAAGAAACAAACATGTCATTTCATAAGCTGAAAGCAAGTTTAAAATACCACAACAAAGCAGCATAAATATTCACAGCACACAGAAGAGCTCTGTAGAAGACAGGCTACAGGCAAAGCAAAAGGTTTGCCTGGAATGATCTGTGTATAAATCATACATTTTTGTATAAACGTCCCAGTACCACCTGCTTTAAAAGTATTCCTCTTGCCTCCATTCATACATGACTATAAATACACTCAAATACCGCAATTTAAACCATCCATCCCTTTCCAAAGGCTTCCCAAAGGCTGAGTAGACTCTATGCTCTTTGTAAGACAAGAATCAAAAGACATTTGGTGAATCATTAGCACAGAGACTAGAAATCAGGGTAGGACACAGAAGGCTACAAAAAAACAAAGCAGGTGAGCCTCAGAAAGAAACCATCAATCTATAAATAAGACCTGAAATATATGCTCGCACGCTTACTCCAAGATACGGGCGCTCTCAATTTACATCATTTTAAGATACAAAAAAAGAAGTTATGTTAAAGTAAGTTCAGTAAGTCAAGAGCATGAGTACTACAGACCTGGATCCACAGAGCCAGCAGCGTAAACTGCACTGCCTGTGGGTACTTGGGCTCCAGTTTCTACCTGGCAGAGTTCTAGCAGTACAGTTCCCCACACGGTTACAAGCTGCAAGAGTTGGATCTTTAATCCAACTCTCTGAGTGCGTCCTTGAATATTCTGTTTTATTATGGAGGTGCAGTCTCTCCACGCCATTTAGGAACTCAGTGCAACAAAATCTTGTATTCAGAGGCTGTACGTTCTTGTTCATTCATCTCTTGACTCAAACATCAACTTGACTACAGCTTCTAGTTTGTTAAGTCCATAGCCTGTTATATTCCTGCTTTGTATGTTAACTGCATTGAGGCAAAATTACACAAGACAGTTTTCAAGCTATGCTACAAAACATGGCATTAAATGTACCAAAATATATGCTCCTTTGTTTGGCAGCCCAGCAGAGGCCGGCTGAAGAAGCCTCCTCTCTAGGGACTGACTACACTTACAATCATGACAATCTGGGTTAAGTTTCCAAGAACTGCTCTCTGACACAGCTACCCGCTTCTTACGAGACAGAAAGATGACATGCTGCTCCAGGGTGTGCAGAGAAAGAACAAACCCAGAATTTGCAGCCAGTACAAGAACCAAAGTAAACTACCCATGGGCCTCAGGTTTGCAGCTCAGGCATTTATTCAGCCATGCATGTTGCGTAGCTTTTCACTACAGCTTTTTCCCTTCTACATAAGGGGATTCCTGCTTCCTGTGCCTCCTTTGCTTCTCTCTCATACACAACCGCAAGACAAACTGCCTGACGAGGCTCCTCAGTCTGGTCAGGCAGACCACAGTCTTGGCATATAGATCTTAAGTAAAATAAGTTTCGTTTATGGCCTTTGAGACCCTGGGGCATTCCTGTTATATCGCTCCTCAGTCCTTTGTAAGCCTCTTGACAGCAGCGTACTTCCTAACCACCGGCACAGGCTACTCTGCTTTCTATTCTGAAATGCTGGCTGACACGGTAAACTTCCAGCAAAACAGACAAAGGGTCTAATTTCACTTTCAAAATATTTTCCTAGGTTACATACTTTGTGTTCCAGCTCATACATTTTGGGGAATGCACCACATGGTACTCCACCTCCAAGACAAACTGCAAGCCTGCAAAGAAAAATTACATTCCGCTTGACCAGTAGAGTGCCAGCTACCACACATGAGCAACAGCAGCTTCATAACACAGCGTGCTTTTACCTCCTTCAAATCTGGGCTACACCCAGGACGGAAATGCCAGCTGCTACAGATAATTTCTAAGGAGTTTAAACGAGACCTACATTTAACAATAGTTTTGCAATGAAAAGGTCCATGCCCAACCTTCCATTAATTTTGGAGAAAGAGTCCAATTCTAGTTACAAGAAGTGTCACACTGCCACATGCGTAACTGAGCTCAGCTAGCAGGACGTCAGCCTTAGCCACCATTTGAACTAACAGGCATCAACTATAGGGCTGATTAAGCCAGAATGCAAGAAAAATGTAAAAGTCTTCAAACTGTTTTGGGTTACCTGGACCAGTGCCCATGAAAACACTGAACCATGCTGAGCTCCCTTGTACAGTACAGTCCAAGAAGTTTTAGAGTGGGGATATCCAGGATATAAACTGAATGAGAAGTTTCTCCTATGAAAATGATGCAGATTATCATCTCTGAGAGCGCCGTTTCTGGTAATGGTATCTCTTTCAAATAGCTTTGCAGCGCCTCCCTTAATAAGCTGTTCTCCCCAGTGCAAATGAAATAAGGAGTGGCTATTATTATCAACTGTGTTATTCACGTGATTCTTCCACATCCCTTTCTTGCTGAGTAGCACCACTCTAAAGCAACACCTGCATTATCCAGCATCAGCAGCTCAAACTAAACCAGTAAGCCATTTTTATCAGTTTTATGGTGATGGTCATGTTTAAATGGATCTGTTCAAAGATGCTTCCCCTTCTACTGGTCCACCTGCTTCCACAACCCCTGCAGTTCAGGAAGTCCCACCCAGGTATGGGTGAGGGCTCTGGAAGGCTTCAGTTGGAAATTTGCCCCAACCAAAACATTCATAGCTTCTTCAGCAGCACTGTCTACCATCACAGCATTCACCACAACTTCTCCCCATGCCATCTCCTCTGTCCGTCCCGTGATAACGCCTTCAAGCTCTCACCCACAGAGGCAGTATGTGTAGCTGAACTCAACTGCTCTGCATGCACACATCCTCTGATCTGACACAAGGCAAGTGGGGAAATCTGTCTCTTCGGCAGCAGTTTACTCTTAAAGCAGCTTAAGATTAAATCTGGCTGCTTTCCACCAGATCCTTTGGTTCTCTTTGCAGCTTTTTTTCCAAGCTTGTTTCTGCTTTGTTTCAACTATGCTTCCTACAAATCGACGGTGCATTTTTACATTTTAAGGGGGGGGGGGAAGGAATAAAATGTGAGTATGTATCCCATTGAGCAAAATAAAGTGTTCCAGAGCAAGACGGGCTGGAAATCTGTTTAAATGAGATTTTAACAATGATTTTTATCATCAAGCAGCACATTTCAATTTACTGAAATTTAACACTGATTTTGCATTTTATTTATCTTATTGAAAAAGTTGCATTTCCGCTGGCTACCAAACATTAAATTGCATTGATAAATATAGCCTTTACAACCAACTGAGCCTTCTGGCTGTGTGGGAGGAACCACCATTTAAGTTATGGTATAGCTAAACAAACATTTAGTCAGACCTCAGTTTACATATTTTGAAATGCAACTGTGATTGATCTTTTTTAATTTGTGCAAAGTGCTATTGGGATGGAAGAAAAATATTCAGATCAAATGCATAAGAAAAGTTTGTAGAGTCACTTTCATTTTAAAAATAAAACTGCCTTAAACTTTTTGTATTCACTCATATATATAAATTGTACAACCTAAACCTGATGTAATAACAAATACTCAGCAGTGAAGGAATTGCATCAAGTAGTTGTGGTCACATCTCTCAGCACTTGCAGCGTAACATAGTACACCCTGGATAAACCTAGCTTAACGGGGTACAGAAATCATAACAGACATGTGCAAAGCTCAGGAAGAATGAATAATTCTGCTCCTCAGCAGCTAAGACAACAGAACTGCTTCTGGTATCAGCTCATTCGAGTAACTAGCACCCTTTCATCGTGCTGTATATGTATATACATCTAAATCACTTCTACTAACGTCTTCACAGACCAAACCCAACCCTTTCTTCTTACTTCATTCAAACTTGAATAAATGGATTTTGGCCATCAGAAAATAGTACACTTGCAGTATAAAGCTGATCAAACATTTCAACATCTCCAATTCCAAGTTATCCACCAGACAGGGGAGAGACCTTTTAAGTTTCATCACAGCAAATAGATATTCTTTAGTACTAAATAATTATGTCTATTGAATATAAAAAACCAGATGTACACAAAAGACAGACTCAACTCTCAGGATGTAGTTTCACTATTTTAAGCTGCTCTAACTGCAGACCACTTGCAAAAGGGGCGTTCACAGGATTGACGTAAATTTTAAGAACGCATGTACATTATATGAAAAACGAATTGCTAAAATTAGATTTTTATTATATGCTTTTTCCCCCCCTCTTCTTCCTCATTAATTGAATGCATCCTTCCCTTACCCATGTAGCACTGCTCCTTGGAGCTTCCCAGAACAAGCTCTTTCAGTTTGGCTTAGTGCCCATCCTGCATCATCTGAAGGTCAATCTCTTCTCAAGTATCAGTGTCATTACTTCAAAACCATCACAATTGCTGTACTGCTGTCAATTCCATCATTTCCAGTCTGTGCATTAACTTCCAAGCAGAAAACATCCTTGTGTGTGTCAGGCTGAATTTTATGCCTGTTCTCAGGCAGCTGGCCACTCAAATTAACACAGTTAAAACCAGTAACGGATATCAACACAGAATCAATTCAGGATGCAACTTAATTTTTCATTTAATGTAATTGTGGGTTGCTGCCAAAAGGGATGCTCCTGTCCTCCCTCCCTATGCCAGCCAGAAATTCCTTCCTCTCCTTCCCTTGCACCAGGTCGATGATTACGCAGTAATGTGGCAGGTCAGATCTGCTTACTGCCTCCTGAATTGTTTTTTTCCAGGACTAGTTTTCACTTGGATTAGTGAACTGACTGAGGAAGAGGCACTTTCAGCTGCTTGTGTACCACCTTTATTCTAAATCTGTCAAGTATAAAGACCCTGCTCTGAGATTTGATTGTAAGAAACTGTTGGGTTTTTTTTTTTTGGCAGCATTAGCTCTTCAGTCGAATCATGGAGTGGATAAAGTATGTGCTCACGACAATGCCAGATGATACACGGGGGCCTGCACCTAGCTTCAAGATATGCTAAATCTAATCAATTTAGATAAAGCATACACAGAATATAAGACAGAACTCGGTTTGCTAATCTGAGTTGCCTTGTTGTAGGGTATTATTTCAGGACACAGAGGAACTAAAGTTTTACCTCACAGTCTCTGAAATGGAACATCAGACCTTCCAGCTCTCTTCTCTGCCCTGCTCCTCCATCCCCTTACAGCCGTGACCCAAACCCTGCCTTAAGCAGTGTCTGGCATGCCCGACTGCAACGTGAGCAGATTTAATGCTGAGTTTTTGCCAGGCTGGCTTTCTGCTGTTTTAGTGAACTGAACGAGCCTATCGGACAATCACATGAACATCAGGACCGTCTCATGTAACAAGGACTGGACATGTAATGAGTTGTGGAGTCAGCTCCGAATCCTGCAGTCTAAATTGAAGATCACGTACAACATACAGAGTAGGCAAATACACAAATAAAGTGGTTAACTCACTACAGTCTTCATGGTGCTCCCTGGGTACAATTAAGCAGGTCTATAAATGAACATCTAGTACACATCAGCATGGGAATTCATGTTACAAGTCTCTGAAACAGATAGAAGCCCTTTGATAAAACAGGTAATAATTTCTTATTTCAGAGAGGGTGTAAACAGATAGGGGATGTAGCAATTGACCATGTCTTCTTCCAGTCATTGTGAGCAGCCTCCCTTATGAGTAAGGGGAACAGTTTGTAAACACCTTCATGAATACAACAGAGACATAGGATGGAAAATGCCAACTGCTTCAGCAGTAAATCGAGACTGCTCAGCGTGCCCAAGGCCATCAGCTGCCTGTGAGGTCCATCTGCCCAGGTATTGAGACGTTAACTCCACAGGGTTCACTGGGATGTACCTGTGTCAGACCTTGGCCCTTCCCTCAAGTGACCTGTTTCTCAGAAGCAAACTGAAGCAGGGCCTGTTACGGTTGTTCGTTTAGGAAGCATTATCCTGTAGAATAGGTTACACTGGAATGATCCTTTGAAGAATACTAGTGGAAGATCTGCTTTTCAACAGAAAACACAATACGATGAGGCTAAATGCTGTAGTGTAACAGAAAGCCAGTAAATCTGGCTCATAGACACTCAATTTCAAGAAAAGAAACTATATAAAAAAACAAGGCAACTTGTCAAAACAAAATAAAAAAAAATAGAAAAAGCAACAAAAAGAAGGAATCCTACAAGGACCCTGGAGACTATTAAAAAAGCTGTACGGGAAGCCCAGGTAATCTGTGTGCCACTATGCAAGCATAAAGACAGAGCCACCTTATATACAAAGCCTGCATGACTCAATAGGAAGTTTAAGGAAGCTATCCTGGGAACAGCTGGAATTTAAAAGAAGTGGGAACTTTCTCCAGATGAGCAAAACAGGAAATCCATAAAGCACAGCAAACCAAATGCAAATGGCAAGCTAAGAGTACTAGAAGAATTTGAACGGTCCCTTGGCAAAGGATGCTCACACTGATAGTTTGTGTTACTTGTTTACTTGCTAACTATGTTACTCAAACACATCACAACCAACAGAGTGGGTGAGATCACACAACCACCGCCATGTACAAGGGGCACTGCGGAGCGGCAGAGCTATCGCAGGCACCCAGCGAATACTTGGCATCAGCCATCATTCCAAAGCTGCCAGGGAAATCCCACACCAGCACGCTTCGTGGTGCAAACAGAGCACAGGAGTTAGAGCATCCACAGAAACATCAGGTGGTTCGGTACTTGTGAAAATGTTTGAAAGTCAAAACTCATTGAAAAGTTTAATTTAAAACCACATTTTTATTCTGGCTGTATTTTTAAAACTTGGGGGTGGCAGATGTTTTTCCTAAGGCACAGGTGCTGTTTTAGTCAGGTGAAGCAGCTCACCCTGTGATCACAGGAGCAATGGAGACAGCACAATGACGGGAACGAGGAGAAAGGAGAGGGGGATACTACCCACCATTCAGGAAAACTATTAATAGAGCTCAAATATTCAAGGTTTTGGAGGTGAATCATTTCAGGAGATTAAAAAAAAAAATTGTTTGATACATTCAGGAGAACAGGTCCATAAACAGACACTAGACAGGGAAAAAAATAAAAGATATATTCTCCAGTATCCATAGCCCAACCTTTGCGGATCCTGGGGAATGCAGCAGAATGGTGAAAAAGCAGCAGAAAGCTGTCCAGCTCACAGCCTCTCCCTAAACAGCTTCCCCCACTGCCACTGTTGGAGAATTGGATGACAGATGCACTGCTGGGTGGGCCAAACAGCATCCCTCTTATGCCTGTCTTTATCCACACACTTTACATGAAACTCTTACCACACATTTCTCTACACACTGAATAAGCAAGTAGCAGAGAAGCTCCTCAGCACAGCTGGGGGTGCTCAGCCTGCAAGGAAACTACACAATTACTTGCCCACCAGCACCAAATTGGTTTTGACTGGGCCTGGATTTGGCCAGTTACTCTTCAATTGTGAAATAGCATCACCTGAGCAGGGAGCTCCTGCCCTGTGACACACACACACACACACCCCCATATGAAGTGAGATCACAGCTTTTGGACAGCCGGGTCCCTCCCTATCAGCAGATTAAGTCATCTCGTGGTGAAATGCAGAGGTGAGAGATGTATTTCTCCATCAGCTGTATCAAAAGGAGGCCAAGAGCCCCAAAAGAGATGCCTGCCCTCCCTCCCTTGCCAGTAACACCCATCCATCAATGACACAAATTATTTAAATCCTCTCTCCAGGAGCAGAATCACACTACACCAGGCCTGGGATATCATCAGGTGTGCCGACCTTTGGCTAAATTCTGCAAGTTTGATGATAAATGGGATGCTTGAATCCGGGTGGCAGCTGCCTAGAAATAATGTGTGGGTTTCCTCGGTGTTGATCAGACTATCAGACAAGAAAGAACAAAGAAAGAAAAATTATTTTCCTGCAAAATGCATTAACTATTTCAGGAAAAACATCAGTTGCTCCTGAGGTTTCAGCAGCAGAACGGGCCCAGGGTCTACCTCAGATGCCCCTACTTGAGGCAGCTGCACAGCTCTGAGCAGCCCAGGTCCCAGATGAGCATAAAAGGGGCACCTTTCTATGCAGCCAACTGCTGCTGTTTCATAAGCTCTTATGACCAAGTGCGTTTTTACCCAAAATAAAAAAAGGAGCTCCTTCTGATCATGGGCCTGAGCTCTGTTGACCGTTGCCACTCGTGGCTGCTTGAGTAATTTGTCATCCTTGACAGGCCCATGGAGCAGTGTTTAAAAATGTCAGCACAGCGTCATGGAAGTCTCTAGGGTCTGATTCTTGGCCATCACTAACTGATTTCAAATCACTATTCATAAGAATGACTTCTGTTTAAAGTCAATTATATAACTACATATAAAGCAGATACCTAAAATATCTTTGGAAGGAAAGTGATGTTTTCTGTCAGATTAGGAGTGCCTTTCTGAAAGTAACTGGAGGCCAAAGGAGGACGGCACTCTGTACTAAATATACCTTCCCAAATTTTAAGTTTGTCAGATAAGGCCTAAGCAGGAATCTCTGACCTAATTACTGGTGCCATGTGCACCCAAACCCAGTTTGCTCTCCACAGATTCCAGAGGCTGTTCTTGGCTCTGGACGCTTGCGAGTTTAGATCTTCCTTCAAAAGCCCTGGCCATTAGTGCCCAAGATCTGCCAGAGTCTGACAGACACATCCTCTTGGCGTTGCTTCCTACCCTGGTGTGATCTTGTCCCTCCAAATCCAAACCCTGTTGGCATTTTAGGCAGGAAAGAACTTCTGCTTCCCCTCCATTTCCTCATTCATCCCCACACTGATTCACGTTAAAATCTGTGTGGTCAAAATTAGAAGCCAAAGCTATCTAAGAAGTGAACTGGACTGGGTAAATAACTTACACCAAGAAAAGAAGAGTTTTTACAAAGGTAGGTTGAATCTGCATAGTTTTTTGCTGCAGTATCTCAGGTAAAAGTAGCCTTTTCTTTTTTTTCCTCACCCAAACTTCTCCAAATCAAAGTCCATGGTGTAGACCAACTCGGACTTTAGTTTCCATTGAGAAACAATAGCGTAAGTTAAGGTGGTTCCTATTAAGTGAAATTCAGTTTTGTATACTTGGGATACAGCAAAAATATTCACAAGCTTAAGAGAGCTTCACATCACATATCTTAGAGGGGAAATCTGTGATACCACAGACACTCCAACTAGGACATGTAGTTATTGTAAACAAAGCCCTGAAGATGTTAAAACACAAAGATCTTGCTTATCTCAGTAAGATCTCAATACAAGTGATTTAGTTTCAATACTCTAGTTCTGAATGAAACTGAATCATCGCATGGGTTTCACGTTTAATCCCCCCACATTTAGGAAGACTTGGTTACAACAGAATAATTCCTGATTTCATTCCCCAGAAACCATCATGAATCAAGGAGGACGTACCACACCAAGGCGACAGTGAAGGATAAAGCTGGCTACACCAAAGTCTAAAACTAATTCAAGTAGGAAGTACTAAGAAGAAGTTTCTCAGAAGTCTGTTCACGGTCTCTTCTGCAGGTGAAGATGGCACGACAGAGACATTGCAAGCTTTCCATTTATAGGATACGAATGCAATCACAGAACAACATAGGCTGGAAGGGATCCCTGGAGGTCATCTAGCGCACCCTCCTACTCCAAGCAGGAATAATTTCAAAGCTAGATCCAGTTGCTCTACATCTCTAAGGATGTAGATTCCAGCATTACACACCACTCTCATTGCAAGAATTGTTTCCCTTTATCCAATGGGAATTTCCCTTGCTGCAAGTGGAAGGCAGATGTATAAACAATGAGATTTTTAACCTGAAAATCATAGCAGACCAAAATAAAAAGAAAAATGAAAATCCGAAAGTAGTGACTGTTACAGGCACACATCATCATTATTTAAAAACTCCCTTTCTAAAACTGTTTAATAATGAATAAGGAATCAAGTCAGATACTTCACATTAAAGGCGTAGATGGAGCAGAAATTTATCTCCTGGTAGATTTTTCAGGGCAGATGTTAATATGTTTAAAAAAACCCAGGTTTAATATTACATTGATCCCTGCCCCTGAAAAATATTCAATACTTTCCAGAATAACACTATGAAGAACTGCACAGGATCTGTGTAGTGCAAGATCCTGGCTGATACAGTTCAAGAGCAAATGCCTAGGAAACAGCAGAACAGCAGCACCTGGTGACACCTCCTCTTTGCTCGTGCATTCACGCATACTTCAGACAAGCATCAGTCTCTCTCAAGTCCTGTGGAAACTTCTTCCCCAGTGCACTGAAACGCTGCTATTCTTTCTGAACACACAGGTTATTTATGCTCAGGCTTTGTGCTGCAGAAAAACTGGTAAGGCAGCCTTACCCATGAAATCTAGTTCGGTGCCTCTCTCCTTCCCTGACAGTCACAAAAATTATGAACATCTTTACCTATTATACGCAGAATACTCTTTCATCCCAACATGACAAAAACAAAAAATAATATTCAATATAAAGTAACACATTCTGGAGGCTAAATCAAAGACTAACTCTTTCTGACAGCCCATTTCAATAGCTCTGAGCAGCCACAACTTTCCAGAAATCAGTGTGTGTTGTCCAGAGAAGGACCTTCCCAATGCAAGCCGCTTAGCAAGCATGAGAACACCAGCCCTTGCCCTACAAAAGCCTGCTGATAATACCTTCTCTAAAGACAGGCTAGCTTGCCAACACTCACCTGGAGAGAAGTTATCCAATATTTTTACCTGGTTTTAGTATTTCCTTCCTGTAACATTACATGCACATTTCTCCCATATTAACCTTTAAGTAGAATTTAGTTTAAAGACACTGCTGATGCAGTCATCTCAGAAATAAAATGAGAGCCCTAGTTAGTTCTGGATTGATTTTATTCACTCCAATATGACTTTTTTTTGCCCTCCCTCTCTAAGCTTCAGTGCCTTATCCTTTCGGAAAATGGCAGATATGTCTAGCTACCCCATGCCCAGTATTGCAACGTTACAGACATGAATTCTAAAGAAACCCTCAAAGAGATTTAAAATGTTCTGAAGATAGGTAGTCATACCATAGGATGTAATTAAGACAGTATTTATCAGGTGAATTGTGATACGAACAGGTGCCAAACCCAGTTGTAAAGAATACTGTATTAGTTTAAGCCAGCATCATGGAACCAAAGTATAAATTCTCTTTTGAGCTTCCTCCACAGCAATTTAAACTAATGAGTTTTAGCTGACTGGTGGAGAGATCTAAGAGCACCCACAGAGCAGAACACAATTAGTTATCTGTTAAGCCCCAGTAATCAAATTACTCTCAATCATACGCAATACTTTATAAGGAAAATGTTAACAACCCACCTTACCACAGAATATTCCCTCGCCACCTCAAGAGCCTGATTCAGCCTCGGGCACAGCCATACCCTGCTCAGGAGCACGGTGTCCCCAGGCAGACATCGGCCCCTCCCAGGCAGCGCGGTCCCCGAGACCGCACGCTACAGCTGGTACAATGGAGGGGATATCTAGACTACACCAACAGACCCCATCGCCCCTCTCCTGACTCTTTCAACCTCCAAATCTCTCAAAGATTTGCAGAATGAGGTAACATCTAGCTGGAAATAACGACAAGCTTTTGTGAGCAGGAGCCCTTCTCCAGGTCAGGAGCAGATGTCATACCGACATACAACTCAAGCACAATTCACCTGAGCAGTCTATGAGTTTAAGTAACTGATATCTCTCTTTCCAATTAAGTAAAGAAATGTTTAGCAACGTGCTCTGAATCGGCCTAAAATGGCAAGAGATTAATTTTGCCAATGAATATGTGAAGACAACAAATCACAGGCAATAAACCACAAATAAATAGCACATGTACATTGGAACCACATCCAGTTTCTGTAGAGAATTTTTACGACAGTCTCGAGCACAAGGTTGTGTACGAGATATACGTGCACAACCCAGCTTCTCCAGATTGTGCCGACGACCTTGAACCATCCTTTACTGCAAGATAAGAGGAAGCGGAACACTGCTGTACTGGGACACGTTAGCAGAAATGAACGAGCTACAGGAAGAGGAAGAAGCAACGAGTGTCCGAGAACGTGTAAATTAACATAGACCCAATCTGTGCGTCTTGACAGCACATGGACATCTTTGTTAACCAATAGCCTATTGCTCGATATGCCCGATTGTCACGTGAACCCTGAAACCCTCTATATAACTGATATTGTTTTTGTTATTAAAGGGAAGCGACACGGTACCTCTATGAGGAAGGTGTGTTGTATTCTGGCGGTCTCCGTCTACAAGTTTCCATGAATCTAAAACCTTCTCCTTCAGTCTGTCTTTTTCTAAATCCTATAGAGCAATCCCAAAATAACACTACTGTCACTAGTTGGTATTTTACTGTTGTATTATTTCTGTAGTAGCTGAAGCTGGAACTATGTACCACAGCTGGAAGAATATGCCACCATCCCAACTCACTGTCAGACCAAAAGGATACATTAGCTCTTGCCATCACAGAAGTTTTAATACTCCAATTACAACCCCAAAATAACAGCCACAAGGCTAGGCTGTACGGTGTGACGTGTACAAACTGCATTTGACTTTACTGGGTATTTTCACCAAAACACTTTGTTGAAGCTGCACTAATTTTGCCCAAAGAAAAATGATTAGAGGGGCTGTTTCAGCCTGCCAGGCTTCATACCCCTACTCCAACATTCAAAAGGATTTCTCTTATGAATAGAGCTCTAGAGCTAAGCTTTGAAAGCCCTGTGAACAGTGCTCTGACAAAGTGTTAATGCAGAATAAATCATCCTAAATCCAGGGAATTGTTCCAACAGATTAAAACCCCAATGCCAAAAAGAAAGGAGAAGGTCTTGCTCTCGCTTTATAAATATCTCACTTTGTTTTGAGCCTGACACCCGCTACTTTCATTTGGTGGTCTTAGTCCTTCCATCAGAAGAGACAGTGAATAATGGGTTCATACATGCTCCATGCTGCTAAGACTTTATATGCTTCCATCATATCCTCTTCAAAGATATCTTTTTGAGCCTGAAGAATTTTGATCTAGTTATCATTCTTTACAATGAACTCATTTCACACCTTTGATCAGTCTTGTCAACCTTTTCAAGATCCCTCCCAGTTTCACTGGGTCTTTAAGAGCGATGGGAAGAGCGATGGGACCAGTACTCATGCAGCATTCACAACATGGGTGCACTATGGGTTTACACAGCAGTATGTTTCCTAATTTGATCACTATTATTTTTCCACAAGCATCTAACCTTCAATTTTCTTTTCCAAACACTGAGATAATATTTTGATAGAACTGCCTATTATAACCCCAAGTTTCATCTATGACTGGAAAGTCAATTCAGAGCTCATCGCTGTATACGTACAGTGGGGGCTGTTCTCCAGGTGCATTACTTCACTGAATTTAAAATGCTATTTTATCACTCAGTGATAGGATTTTTCCATCTTTCCTCAAAGTTAACTCTTCTCTTTACTACCATGCATTTATTTTTCTAACTTTGACTTCTCTGTGCTTTTGACCTCTACATCGTTCTCTGGCAATGGCTAACATCGTGAAAACACTGTATAAAATAAATCTTCTTTCTGTCCGATTTACAGGTAAATTTTTGTTGGATGTCCCAATATTCCTCATGCTCTCAGATATGCCAATTATTCTTTACTCACCTTCTGTGCCATTCATGCTTTCACAAAGCTTTATTATTTTGTTTTGTCCTCCAAGTGGCTTCTTTCCAAGGTGCAAAGTTCTAAACCGTTTAATGTCTCCTCCTTCTTCTCATTCCACGCCTTTGCTCTCTCTTGTCACCTTTCTCTCTCTTTTCTAGTTCTCTTATACTCGAAGAATTTCCCAGAATAATTATGCTGACAATGAGCTCCAGTGTAGATTATGTCTAAGATTTTATTGCTCTATAGGACCATTTTTCACACTTCTTCAGGGAGATACATCAGAGTTTCTCTTTAGAAATGTGCCTTGATACTGCCACATACCTTCACAAATGTACAGGCAACCATCTACATAATGACCTGCTTCACCCACTGCTCCCAGAATTGGGAATTTTGTTAAAAACAATTTTTTATTACATAATTTTAAATCTAAGCTGCTCATATTCTTCCCCCCAACCTCATGTTGACCTAATTTTTTATTTATTTATTTTTTAAATTGGCTCTTTTATGTACATTTTCTGCATTTGTGTATGAGCGACACTAGGTTAGTGCCTGGTAGATGCAAACAAAGAAAAAAGTGTCCATCCACTCCAGCAGTGAAGAAGTCCTATACTGCTCTCCTTGTTCAAGAGCATCAATCAAAAGAAGGATGCAGTAGGAATCATTACAGGCTCAGGTGTTCATTTCTTTTCAAAATTACTTGTTGATCCAATTTAGTTTCAGCACTTCACCCTCATCTATTTTTAGACTGTACTGCTGGTTTTCTTGGACCCTTCCAGTAGTGTTTCTTATGTCAATATTATTCAACAAAGTCAGAAGAGACTGTCTGACCCTCCTGCCTAGCACGGGATAATGAATTTCTCTACATGATTCCTTCAGCAAGCCATACATGCTGGGACTGAGCGGTGCTGTTTCTTTTGGGATCTTCTGAGTCAGCACTGAATAACTTTCCGTTTAATGAAGGGACCAACACTTTACATTGCAGCCCAATACACTGGCACCTGACACACTCCTGTTAAATATTCACCTCAGGTAGAGTTTAAATGTTTCGGTTTTCCTTCAAATGAAGCCGTAATCAGGGGAGAAACAGGGAAAGAGGTACGGGCTCCAAGGCCATCCCCCCTGCAATGACTCTGCAGCCAGTCTGGAGAAAAACAGATTCTTCCCTCACCACTGCTGCCCTGGAGACAGATTGAAAGCTGGTTTGCACGTTTTGTTACCCAACCGCTAGTAGTAAAACTCATTGCCTTTCACCTAGCCACAGCACGAACAAAAAAGACAGCACAGCATCACTCAACCAAGCTCCTCACTAGGCCAGTGGTGATGGCAAACACTAAATTGTGTTAATGCAGGTGCTCAGAGGAAAAGGCCGCAGTTGTCATTTTTGAGATGCTCATCCCTTAAGAAAAGATGAGTATACAGGTATGCCAGTAAAAAAAGAATGGAACTTCCTAATAGCTGCACAGAAATCATTGCAGTCCTCGTCTGTTTGGCCAGGTAAGAGAAAGAGATCCCCCTCCTGCTGCAACCGCACTCAGGAGCTTGGAGGCACCAGAGCTCCCGACCAGCCCCTGGGAGCAGAAGCATCTCCGCTCCCTGCGCCCTGGCTTTCCCTATACCTTTCATCCACATGGATGCTTGAACTGTGCTGCAGGGATGCAGATGCCAAGAGTGCAGAAGGCGGCCCTTGATTTACAGAAAGGTGAGTGCCTGTCTTGAAAATTAAGGCCCCAGACTACAAAAAGCAATTTGGAGTCACTGCTGCTGGGAAGACCTGGGTTCTCTTTAAAATGCAAAAGAAAATTTGAGTCTAGTGATTTATGATAGGATAAAAATACTTAAAGCTTCACTAAAGGAAATGTTTCAAGATCAGGATTTAAACTCTGTGAGCCTTTCCTTATTGAAAGCTTTGACAATACTAAGACTGTATTTGCTTAAAGCACTTTTAGGCCAACAAGGTGGCTGATGATGGCTTCTACATAAGCAGTTCATTTTAACGTGGAGACATGATAAAAATAGCAGCATAAACACCATGTTTACAACCAATCCACAGCCCAGAATGACATTTGAAGGCTAGAGATCTGAGAAAACATCAATACATCACATCAAAGGAATCAAACTACAGAAAAGCAAAATACCTGCGTTACAACACTTCTCAGTTCAGGCAATTAATGCTTAGGTCATGAATTAAGGTTTCTGGTGCGTATGTTTCAAGCAACCTCAATCTTTTTCCCCCAACAACTACTACCTACCCATCAGAGAAAGTACAGAGATTTATATTCTGGAGACCTCCATAAAAGGCTGAATAATATTTCTGCCTAAACAGTTCTTATTTTATGAAAATGAAGTACTGACAGTATTTCTCCTTCCTTTATGTAAAGTCTTAAAATCCTATTTTACTACAAATTTCTTCAAAAGTTACTATGCCACACAATGAACTATAGTCTATTTCTTAATTTATTTTTTTTTAAGGAAGACCAAGCTTCTCTCGCTATTTTATTTCTTTCATTGTTAAGAAACTGCTGTCTTTAATAAAGAAGAATGAAGCAA